>JAOANR010000009.1:21218266-21250174 GCA_030278955.1 Hygrophila difformis
GCCTCGCCACCCAGATAGTACGAAGTCACGTGAACCTTCTCCCTTTCGGGCATCTCACCGCATTCAGTAATTTGTCGAAGGTCCTCAACCATTCCTCGAGCTTAGCTGGATCTTCCTCCCTTACATAGTAGGGAGGTCGGTAGGGGTTTACCGAAGCCAAGTAATTGATCCTTGCTTCCGGCGGTAGTGCCGCGGCAGCTCCGCCCTGGTTAACGTAAGCATTGCCCAGTGCGACCAGTAGTTCCTCCATGTTCCTCATTTGCCCTTCCGCAGGGTTGGGCATCGGGCCTGCTGGGTTTGGCGCCTCAACGTTAGGTGCCTGCTCATTGGGTTGTCCTGGCGTGTCGCGGGTGTTGGAGGTGGTAGGGAAGGTCCTTGTTCGTCCTCTAGGTGCCATCCTGTTATCACCATGCGAGCACAAGTAGGTTTAGAGTTCTGGGGATTTGATGGAGTGTTGGGAGAAAGTGTTTTGCTAAATTGAGCGATGCCTACTAAGAGTTGGTTAGGATTTGTATTTATTTATTTAGTCGTTTATGTTAAGGGTGTAAGGGTTGAAACGTTGAGACCCTGGATTTTAGGATTTAGGGTTCGAGGTACCTTGCCGATTTGTTATGCATATATAGATATGTTGCTTGTTTATTGTTGTCTTGTTCCCTTGGTTTGTTGAGTTTCAACGAAATAAAACGTAAAGACTGCGTATAGAATAGATGCTTGTGAACTTATTGCTTAATAGGGAACTTTATTCGGTACAAGCGTTAGGAATCAAAATGCTGAGAATAGTTCGGGAAAATAGAAAGGAGAACAATAGGAATAATGTATCAAAAATCTCTAAGCCTGGGGAGGATAGGTGGTCGGGTCCTCCATGGGGTCATCCTCATCACTTGAATCCTCGATGGTGCCCGTGCCAAGGGGCCCATGGAACACTGGGCTTGCTGGCCAATTGGGCCCAGCAGCAAGAGCAGGATCAACGACAGCAACTGGAGTTTGGGCGGCTGCAGGGACAGCGACAGGATCAACAACGGGGCTAGCTACAAGAGGGGCTCCCGGGTCGAGAGGGGCATGTGGGAGCAAGTCATCCTTCAGATGAAGCAGTTGATGTCCCAAGACCCCTGCTTGGGTCTCTACGTCGTCAATCTGGGTTCGAAGCTCCGTCTCGCGGGTCTGGAGTTCGTTGATTTGAATTTGGAGTTGGGTTATATCTTGATGCCCTGCTTCCCCCAGATTAGTTAGGTGGCCCAGGTTAGCCTCCATTTGCTCTACCCTTAGTCTGAAGTTGTACAAGTTTTGAGGGGATTCGAGGTATGCTTCAATCAATCTCATTAGTAGGTTGATCATGTTCACGTTTGGTGCGTCCATCTAGTGTTAACAAGGTAGGTTAAGTTTAGAATATGTTTTAGGCAAGATTAGTCATGCATGAAATTAATTCTATATGCAACATGCAAGTGCAAGTCCCCCTTTCCCCATTAAAAATTTTAATTTATCCATGTATTTAAAATAATTCTACTACATAGGTAGGAATAAAAGTTGGGCCTCTATAGTGGACCAAAATTTTAATATTTCTTTGGCTAAGATATTGGGCTACGTAAAAATAAGCTTTCGGGCTAAAAATAATACTAGTAGTCAAAAATAATAATAATACTTGGGTTTAAAATAATGGTTTAAAATAATAGTAGTAGCTTGAAAATTTTCCGGGCTCTGATACCAACTTGTAACACCCCGGATTTGATAACCCAGGCCGGGACGTCACCGCCACATCTCCCTAGCAAGACACGGCTTCCCGAGCTCACTAAGGAAATGCAAGGCTTATGGGTATGTAAAACATTTAAAAATATTTCAATATTGAGTCCGGAAATTAATAATACATAATTCAAAATACGGAAGTAATAATCATCATGCACGAAATAGAGTAAATGCAGCGGAAAAGTAATCACGGCCAACACGGCCAAACCTCGGGTTTAACAGACCCGGTAAAACAGTAGTACGATGCAGTAATTAAAAATGTTCATAAATGTTTCCCCCCCGAGTGCATGTGCATGCGTCACTCGACATACTCTGTAAAAGAAAAATGACAACGGTTTATCAGTATAAAAATATACCGAGTAAGTTAATCCCTAACTAAACAATTTAAGGGCTTACATGCGTTTTAATTAAAAATTACACTTTTCATGCATTAATTTAAACATCATAATTTACTCGCAGCGGAAGAACATGATTAATTCATTCAAGACGAGAATACATAATTAAAGGACTTAATTTAAAAGCGAAAGTTAAAAGCAAATTTAAGAACGTAATTTAGATGCATAATTTAAAAACATGGTAAATAAAATTTAAGCATAATTAAACACTCACGCAAGTCTTTTATATTTATCCCGCAAACTAAGAAGAGGACACCATACCGGGGAGATCACTAACGAGGCAACCTCAAATCGTAGGACCATTAACGAGGCAGTCCAAATAAATGGGAGACCACTAACAAGGCAGTCTCAAAGATAGTAGGACCACTAACGAGGCAATCCAAATAACACAGCGCGCGAGATCACTAACGATGCAATCTCAGATAGTAAGGAGACCACTAACACGGCAGTCTCAAAGATAATGATAGCATGAAGATCGGCTCAGCCTAGTGAATGGGATTTTTCGAAAGTTCGTATTTCAATGTTACCAAAATATTTGATATCGCATTCTGTAGTTCGAGTTTTCTCAAATTCGAAAAATCCGATTCGACGCGGTTTACGCCTTTCTTAATTAAAAAATCAATCTTTAAACAAAAAATTCTGAAATTTACACAGTAGCTCAAGAACACACATACGAACAACTTTCATGTTTTAAGTTTTTGGAAATAAGGTTTCGAAGTGAGTCAAATTTCGAGTTCTTTGCAAAAGATGATTTCTGTCCAAAAATATGATTCCGACACAGTTACGTGCGACGCCATTAAAAATTCATTTCAAAGCCAATTGGTCCGAAAATTTTGCAGGATGTGCACAACACCTTAATGAACAACTTTCATGTTTTAAGATTTTGGAAATAATGAATTTTAGATGTTCAAAAGTCGACACCAAGACGCTGCATACGCGCAGATTCAAAAGTGTGTTTGGAATAGGTTCTGAAATCGTCCGATTTGACATATCAAATGAACTCCAAAATTCGTGAAATTTTATATGCATAATCTAGACACAATTATCTACAACTTTTGTTTAGAAATGCAAAGTTGAATCGATCTAAAAATGGGTGAAAAATATGCATCAAGTCGAATCAATAAATCTGTCCAGAATTCAAAAGTTCGGTTTTATCACAGAAAATTTACGGTGCGATTTGGGATAGCAAATCTTTATTTCAATGGCTAAAATTTGGACACAAGGTAGATTAGAGTCTTATGAACAAAATCTATGTTGAAAAGTTTTCGGTTTGGATTCCCGAAGGTCGGGTTTTAGGCGATTTTCAAAAATTGGACGAAAATAGGGTTTTTGAAAACCGATTTTTGTTACGTGTCTAGATCTTAAGTTTTAAACGACAATAAACCACAAAAATTGAAGAGTAAGGTCTTAACTTACTTAGTTAGAGAGTGGGGTCGTCGGAAGGGGTTTCCGGATGTCCTAAGGTCGCGACGAATGGCCAACTTCTCCGATCGCTTTTTGTTCGTCCCCCGACGTGAAATCGTAGTAAAGGAAAGGATGTTAGATTTCGAGTTTTTAAGGTTTATGGACAAACTAAACACTATACCATGACTTACCAAAGGTCTAGGAAGCAGAGGCTTCGTCCCGTTTGCCTCGTCGTCGCCGGAATACTCGCCGGAAAGTGAAGTCGAAGGAGTTTTGACTTGGAGAGGAAGGATGGGAGAGTCTAGGGTTTGTTTTCTGAAAATAATGGGTAGGGGGCGCCCAAAACCGAACTTATGCCCTTCCCTAATGCTGTGATCGGCTTGCCACCGATAGAGGTCGGATTTTTGGCAAGAAAATTGCCATGGAAGGAAAGTTTACACCTCCTGCACCTCTGGCGCGGTGGTGGCGCGCACATAGAGCTTTGCCCGCGCGACCAGTCCTGGGACGCGTTTCCTCCTTCCGCGCGGTGGCCGCGCGGCGGCGCGCGACGAGCGCGTGGCTGCCGGACCGGCCGGTTCGGCGGTCTGCATGGTCCGTCGGGTCTTTTCTTCTTTTCTCTATCTGTTTTCTATCCTCTACGTGTTAGCTCGACTCCTCGGGTCGTTTCCGGTTCGAAATCATTACCTTAAATTTGTTATGAGTTCGGGCTTAACGCTCGTAACATTTCTGTGCCCTAATTAATCTAGTTAAATTAGTCCTAATTCCTCCTAATGTTTTTGTGATTGATCTTGTGATTTATTTTGTGATTTAATTTGTGACTGAACTTCGAATTTAGATTTCCAAGCTGCCTACGCCCTGTGAAGGTATCAAGTCATGACGTAGTTCAAAACAATTTGAATTTGTTTTTCTCGGGTGTTACAGATTTAGTGTGTAACTTTTAAAAATTTATTTACTGTAAATTTTCTATTATTCAATTAATAATTGATAACTTGTTTAATTATTTAAATTTATTTTTATAATAAACTATATAATAAATTATATTATTTGTGAATTTACTAGATCAATAATATTTATTCAATAATATAATAAATTGAAATTTTTCTATAAATTGAATGCAAATGAAGAATTGGTGTAGTGTTAAATTCTCCTACTCTATTCCTAACATGTATAGACTCTTCAGTAATAATAATAATAATAATAATAATAATAATAATAATAATAATAATAATAATAATAATAATAATAATAATAATAATAATAATAATAATAATAATAATAATAATAATAGAATTGGATTTTTCTAGTTTTTAATGATATTTTCTAGTTTTCATTCAATTAGTGAA
Source organism: Hygrophila difformis (assembly GCA_030278955.1). NCBI lineage: Eukaryota > Viridiplantae > Streptophyta > Magnoliopsida > Lamiales > Acanthaceae > Hygrophila > Hygrophila difformis. The sequence continues at coordinate 21,223,149 of JAOANR010000009.1, forward strand.
CTAGCGAATGGTAATGATAAGGTAATAAAAAGTTGATTCTGAATACGTGTAAATCAAGTATAACCAATTTATACGTATGAAACAATGAAAGTTAATTAAAGTGTGAATAAATTTCATGTCCCAAATGAAATTCATTCCAAAATTGGACCTTTTGCATATTTGAAGGTTGAAAATTTGTCTATAGTTTATGATTTGATTTCTTGGTTTTCATTTCTTTTCTTAGAATTAGGTGAATTTGAAAATCCCCTTTATATATGTATATATATTTTATAAATAATCAAATTATTATATACAGTATTATAATAATAAAGTAGGTGGTTACGTAGCAGTAATACCGGAGGGTAAGAGAAAGTAGGCGCAAATAGTTGTTTTTTTAAAGAAATATGTTAGAGTGAAAATGGACAATAAAATAAACAAAAATGAGTATTAAAAATATATATGAAAAACCAGTGAAATACTCAATATTAGACGAGTATAATGTATCTAGACTCAAGCTTGACCTCGATAATCGAATGAGTACGAGTCGAGTTTTGTCCGAGTCACATCCCCAACCGAGTTCAGTAGCTCTACTAATTAATTATCCCTAAAATAATCCCTACTTGAGTTGTATCGTCTTGATTTTAATTTCCTGCACATCTTTATGTTTCTTCTCCTTCCCTCTTGGCCATGAATGAATTTTCTTTGGCTAATACTTACTACACCTTATAATAGATCTTTAGGGGAAAAAATTTAAAACAAAAAAACAAAAAAAAAACAAAAACAAAACAAAACAAAACAAAACAAAAGATGATTTCTACACTACTACAACAACTTCTTCATGTATCTTCCGTCCTTGCCAATACTCTTCACCACCTCAAGGATCTATTTCTGAGAAGCTCCTACAACGCCACCGAAATGACATGAAGCAGTGCTTCACCTAGTGGGACCTCGTATGGCTTGGCTCGGGTCCACTCGATTTCAGCTTCGACTTCGTTGTTAGCTCTGGGATCTGCAACATTGCTATAACGAAAATCCATAATCATATCAGCCGCGCCATTGTCATCTTCTTTGCCATTTCGAGTTTGTCATATCTTCTTTTTATTTTCCGCCACACTCAATTTTTCTTTTTTTCGTTGGTGTCCCAATTGATAATGGTTATTTCTTGTTTCTTCGAACTGATTTGGAATTTTTTTTTAATTGAATGTGGTTCAATAATTTAGGTTAGCATTTGGATATATAAGTTAACTGTTGGCATAGTAACATTTCATGCGGGATCTTTTGCTGTCAGCACATCACTATAACAACAAGGCAGTTTTGATCAACTTAGATCAAGTCACATCAGCTCTATGGACTAAAGGGCCAAGACCGATCTCAGCTTATATATACTCTTATTAGCCTTGAGTCCTTTAGGAGTTTGAGTAATTTTCAGTAACACTTCTATACATTTTTCGGAGAGTGAATTTGGTTTCGATTAGAAGTATTTCTCAAGTCAAAACAGAGTTCTTCAAGATCAGATTGTAGAATGTTTTGAGCTTGAGTGAGTTGATCTGTAATTCTACTGCATACTTCTTAGATCGAGTTGTAATCCAAGAATGGTGTTTTTCTTGGAATAGTTTAGGATTCAAGTTCAGGGTTGTCAACAGGTTGGAGGAACATCAAGAATTTGTCTGTAATCCACTTCAGTGAGATTAGGAGTTGAGGGGGAGTTTCAGCTTCTAGATCGAGTTGATAGGATTAAGTCCGTGTTTTGTATTGTTCTTGAATCGTGTTGAGTGGATCATCGCCTGGATTGGAATCCCCCGGATGTAGGACAGGAGGTCCGAACCGGGTCAACAACAATTGTGTTCTTTAAATTCTACAATTGTGTGTGTGATCAATACATCGCGTTAAAAACCTACTCTTTGGGACTATCGATTGGTATCAGAGCCAATCTTCAAACGCTTTTATGAAGATTCAAGATTCATCATGAGTAGGGAAATTTCACACCTGCGTCCACCGATCTTTGATGGAATAAACTACAGCTATTGGAAGTCCAGAATGGAATGCTACGTCAGAGCTCTTGGAGAGGAAGTCTGGGATGCAGTCGAAGAAGCATGGGAACCACAATAAAGAACAGAAACCCTTGCAACTGCAAGTACAACCACATCTATTGAAACCACATCGACTACAACCTCCACAACACCTGCAGCGCCTACTATTCGATTGGCTAGAAAGGCAGAATACACAGCAGCTGAAAGGTCGGCAAAACAAGGGAATTATGCAGCCATGAATGCAATTAGTGGAGCCATGGAAGAAGCACAACATCGAATGATCAAGAATTGCAAAACCGCCTGCGATATGTGGAGATTTCTTGAAATCGGGTTTGAAGGGTCTGCTGATGTTAAGCTTACACGTTTACACCGAGTTGAGTCATTGTATGACAGATTGGAGATGACAGATGATGAGAACATCTCAACATATTTTGAAAGATTTCAAAATGTTCTGAATCAATGTATAGAGCTTGGGATGCAGTTCGATGAACAAAAATTAGTTCGGAGGATGCTTCGAACTGTTGCACCCAAATACTCTGGAAAGATTTCAGTGCTTGAAGGAGAAGACGAATACCATGACCTTGGAAGAATTGGCAGGTAATTTGCAAAATTATGAGATGAATCATCTGGAGTCAAGAAACAAGAACAAGTCAAAGAGTATTGCTCTTAAAGCTGAAAAGATTGAAGACTCAGATGATGATCTGGATGAAGAAATGTCCCTGATCACTAGAAGAATGGCCAAAATTCTTCAAGAAAAGAGAGCAAGACAATTTCAGATAGGAAAATCTCAGAAACATAGTTCACACGGTGTTTCGACTTCAGATAAACAACAGTACAAGGGTTCAAAGAAATATGATGGTAAAGGTAACAATTTCAGGAAACCCAAGGAACCAGAGAAGTTTCATAAATTCTCTTCTATTGTGTTCTATGAATGTGGAGGTAAAGGACATGTCAAGAAAGAATGTCCCACTGCCAAAAGAAAAGAAAGAAAGGCATATCAAGCTACTTTGAGTGATGCAGAATCAGATGTTGAGGCAACAGAAGAATCACATAGTGATCCAGAAGATGTTGTGGCCTTGACAATTCGTGATTGCACCCCTTCAACAGGTATAACAAGTTCATTAGATTATTCTACTGATGAAGATGATTCTGTCAGTGCAGGAAATATCAACGAAATCTATACAAGGCTAGCTGATGCTTATGATGAGTTGCAGTTTGAGTATGATGCTGCCTTCAGTGAAAATAAGAAGTTGTTAGCACAACTAGCTGACCTCGGAATATCTTATGATGAACTGTCTGCTGAGAAAATCAAAATTCTGAAGGAGTTGAAGCTTGATAAGATCAAAGTTGAAGAACTTGAAACAAAATGTTCCAAGGTGTCAGATGAAAAATACTCCTTGACAACAGAGAATCAGAAACTTCAGGACAAGTGCAATGATATATCTCATACAGTAAAAGGTAAAAGTAAATTAGATTCAGTCCTTTCAATGTGCAAAAGACCTGGTGATGTTACAGGTATTGAATATAAGAAGAAAGGGAAGCTAAACAAGTTCATATCAACCAAGAGGAACTTTGTCAGTGGAGGCTATCTAGGTGAAGAATCAAGCAATGCAACTACTTACAAGGATGTACCAACACAAGTTAACCTTGCACCTCAAGACTCAAGAGATTGTATCTATTGTGGGCTACATAGTCATCAAGCCGATACGTGTCTGAAGTAGTTCGAGACCTCTTAAATGGAAGACCAGTTGTTTGGCCGTCATCAGAACTACAGAAGAAACTCCAGATTCGTAAGGCCTGGATACCTAAATACTCTAATAAACAATCTGTTGGTCTTGTTGTTCTGTCATTGCAGGCACACCACAAGAATACCATGTGGTATTTTGACTCAGGATGCTCTAGACATATGACTGGAACCAAAAGTATTCTTCAAGATTTCACAGTACAAGATTGTGGAGTGGTTATGTATGGTGATGGAGCTAAAAGCAAAATCATTGGCTATGGTAAAATTGATAAGGGAATTCTCTCTAATCTCTCTAAAGTCTATTTTGTTGAAGGTTTAACAACAAACTTAATTTCCATAAGCCAACTATGTGATGAAAAATCCTTAGTGCTATTTGACATGAATACTTGTTATGTATTCAAAGATTATAAGTGTGTTATGTCTGGTAAAAGATCTACTAATAACTGTTACACCTTGAAGGAAACAATAGACGGGGCATTGATCTTAAAGGAAGACCTTACATGCCTCTGACACAAAAGGATGGCACATCTTAACTACCAAACTCTCTACAAACTGAGTATACCTGGAGCTGTCAAAGGGCAACCCAAACTACAAAACAACTCCAATGTTACATGTGAAGGATGTTCCAAAGCAAAACAAACTAAAGCTCAACAGAAAAGAAGTGAAGACATTACCACTGGCACTGCCTTGAGCTTATTCACATGGACTTGATGGGTCCATTAGAAGTTGAAATTCTTAATGGTAAACGGTATGTGCTTGTGATAGTTGATGACTATTCTAGATTTACCTTTGTCTGCTTCCTCAGGTCAAAAGATGAGGCTTTTGAGTATTTTGAGTCAATAAGCTTGAAGATTATGAATTAAAAGCAAGCAAAAATCAAAAGGATCAGAACTGATCATGGAAGAGAATTTGACAATCAACAATTCTCTGAATTCTGCAAGCAACATGGAATATCTCAAGAATTTTCTGCTCCAAAAACTCCTCAACGGAATGGTGTAGTAGAAAGGAAGAACATGACTTTACAGGAAATGGCAAGGTCTATGCTTCATGATAGCACTCTATCAAAGACTTTTTGGGCTGAAGCCATCAACACAGCTTGTCATGTGGCTAAGAGAGTTTTTCTGAGACCAAAGACAAACTTCACCCCCTATCAAATATGGTATGGTAAACTTCCTAATGTGAAATACTTTCATTCATTTGGTTGTTCATGTCATGTTTACAGAGACAGGGAATAACTTAAGAAATTCGATGCCAGATCAGAAAAATGGTTGTTTCTAGGTTATGCTAACAACTCCAGAGCTTATAGAATCTATTTGACTGATAGTAAGAATGTCATCGAATCCTTGAATGTTATATTTGAAGACTCTTTATCCAAAGGTTTATCTGAAGATGAAGATGGTCTATATTATTTTCCTAAGCTTGATCTACCAGCTGAGGAATCTCAAGCACAATCTTCTGAAGCTGACACAGAGGCTTGTATTGAAACTGAGAAACTGGTTGATACTGAGGAAGAGCAACAACCACTTGATATCACAGAAACTGATAAAAGAAATGGTACTAGAACTCTGAAGCATCATTCTAACACCGATATTATAGGAGGGATAGATGCTCCTAGACAGACTCGGAAAAAGAAAGTTGATTACAAGCAATTAGCTGGGATGAATTGCATTATATCCAAGGTGGAGCTAAAGAATGCAACTGATGCATTTAAGGATGATTACTGGATAGCAGCCATGCAAGATGAGTTACTTCAATTTGAAAGGAATTCTGTATGGGAATTAGTACCACCGCCTGACAACATCAATATTATTGGAACCAAATGGATTTTCAGGAATAAGAAAGATGAGTATGGCAACATTGTTAGAAATAAAGCCAGATTAGTAACACAAGGCTACACATAGATCGAAGGATTAGATTATGGAGAAACATATGCACCTGTTGCAAGAATGGAAGCTATATGGATTCTGTTGTCTGTTTCCTGCTACTTGAACTTCAAACTGTACCAGATAGATATCAAGACTGCTTTTCTCAATGGAAGGATTAAGGAAGAAATCAATGTAGCTCAGCCTGCTGGATTTGAAGATCATAGATATCCAAATCATGTCTACATAGTTAAAGCAGCTTTGTATGGACTCAAACAAGCACCTCGTGCTTGGTATGAAAGGTTGTCACAATTTCTTGTTAACAACGGATACACCAGAGGAAATGTGGACAAAGCTCTATTTATAAAGCATTCAGGAAATCATATTATAGTGGTTCAAGTCTATGTAGATGATATCATCTTTGGATCTACCTCAGAGGATCTCAGGGAAGACTTTGTACATGCTATGAAGACTGAATTCGAAAGGAGTATGCTAGGAGAGTTACACTACTTTCTTGGATTGCAGATTAAGCAAGAAAAAGATGGTATCTTTCTGTCTCAAGAAAAGTATGCTGCAAATATGCTTGAGAAATTTCATCTGGAAGAAAGTAAGGTTGCAAGGACACCATTGGGATTACATGAGAAGCTTTCAAAGAATGATACTAGCAATGATGTTGATCAGAAGCTCCATAGAAGTATGATTGGTAGTCTTCTCTACCCAACAGCAACCAGACCAGACATTTCTTATCGCATAGGAGTTTGTGCTAGATTTCAATCCCAACCCAAGGAAACACATCTCAAAGCAGCTAAGAGAATTATGAGATATATCAAGGGAACCATTGGACTTGGAATCTGGTACTCTAAAAGGCCATCATTGGATCTCATAGGATACACAGATTCTGATTGGGCATGAAGCTGTGATGGCAGAAGATAGATTACAGGAGGATGCTTCTATTTGGGAGATAACTTGGTAAGTTGGTATTCAAGGAAACAAAACATAGTTGCCCTCTCTACATCTGAAGCGGAATACAATGCTGCTACCTATTGCTGCTCCCAACTCATGTGGATGAGACAAACTTTGGCAGACTACGATGTAAATCAAGAGAAATTTGTAGTACTCTATGATAACACAAGTGCTATTAATATATCTAAGAATCCAGTTCTTCATAACAGAAGTAAACGCATCGATATAAGGTACCATTTCATAAGAGATTTAGTTGAGGATAATGTTTGTGACATTCAACATGTAGGGTCGTCAGAGCAGCGAGCAGACATCTTAACCAAAGCAATGGAGGGACACAAGTTTGATAGGCTTAGAAATATTATGGCCCTAAGTTTTCACTTTAATTAAGGGGGGTTTATTTGTTTCAGATGTTTATGGATTTTAAAAAGTCGGTTGATTTAGAAAGTCTATGGACTCCACGTAAAGTTGATTGATTTTGTACAGACTCTATGTAGAGTTTGACTGACTTGACAAAATCCATGAAAATTGGAGAGATTTTGCACAATTATAATTTTTAAAAGAATCCATTAAAGTCTATGAAGAATTAAAATCCATAGACTGTTGAATACCTCAAAATTTTTAAAGACTTTTTAAAATCTGTATTGAATACATCTAGATTTTTAAAGACATTTTAAAATCCGTATTGAATACTTCTATATTTTTAAAGACTTTTGAAAATCCAAACTGAATACACTCAGACTTTCAAACTCCAAAAAATTCTCATAGACTCTCTATCCAATACACCCCCCTAAATTTATGTATGTTTGGGCCTTTGCTTTTCGTGTTCACTAACATTTACAGGCCCATGCTAAACCAAAGAGGAATTCCGAATAAAGCCAAAAAGAGAGATTTGATACGACGTCTGAGCATGGTCATCATCACACTGCAACTCAGTAACCCTCCTCTCACCCCTGCAACTCACGTTCTCCGAAACCGCCATCATTGCCTCGCTGTTTCATTTCTCTCCATCGTGGTTAAACGTTTCTAAACTCCTTTACTTAAACTACATTTTCAGTTTCTTCTTTATTGCATTTTCTCTCCCGGTTTGGTCTGCCTATTCTCTTTGTTTCAGCTAAGCTCAATCCATGGCGACTTCATCGTCTCCAAAATCTCCTTCTAAGCCTATTCCGGACCCCACTTCTCAAACCCCTGTTATTTCATCTGAGAATGTCCCTTATGATTCTCAATCTCTTGCTATGACCGTTACAAACCCCTCCTCTGTCAACATTGGTGAGTCATCAGATGGTAACGCCAACAACGACATTCAGGAAGTCCTTCCACTTGACTATCTGCCACCAGCCGGAGCGCTACCAGCACCCACTCTGCCTGCCCTTCCTGCACCGAAAAAGGAAACATACACTGTTGACTGGGATGACGGCACCACTACCAACTATCCTCATGGAGAAGATGATCTTGGTCTAAACGAATCTAAAGATGATGTTACTAAAGAGCCGGAACAACCAAAGGACGACGAACCTGATGTGGAGGCCACACCAGAACATCGTCCTGTTGCTTGTACTCCTACGACTCGTTCCCGCAAAAGAAAGGAGAAACAGCCTGCTGTTGAGACATCCCAGAAACGACCAAAGAAAGTCGGACCCATGACTGTTCGTGATGCTCTAAACTTTAAGTTCTATGATAAGGAAATGCAAAAGTTTGGGAAGGAACTCAACAACCGAGACTTCATTCCTGAAGAACAGTTCACTCACCCTATCTACAAGGAACTCGGTTTCACCAAGTACTTGGAGGACTGCAAACTTTTTACTGGGCAACAAAAATGGAGGACTACTCTCATGCTTTGGTTCGTGAGTTCTACGCCAATCTTCATCCAGATGTTCTAGATGTTGAATCGCCCTTTGCTGGAAAGATATACATCCGAGGCAAAATCCTGGAGATCCTTCCTCAAGTCATTAATCAGTTGTTAAAGGTGCAACTCAACAGCTCTCTGGATGATGTGACAAAGTACATGCCAAACTCCAATGCCGAGGTTGCCTATGAAATTTCTAACACCAAAAGTGTTGGATTTGGTCGAGGGAAATTGCGTGCTGCTCAGCTTACTCTGAAGAATAGCTGCCTCTTCCGTCTTTGCAGTTCCAACATCCTTCCAACAACCAATGCCAGTCAAGTTTCCTCACATATGGGTAAAATGATGTTCTGTATTGAAAAATATCTTAATATGACAAATTTTGGTCTTTCTGTGCTTTCTAAGATGCTAGGTTACACTCGTGGATCACTTGGCAAAAATGACTTACTCCCCTATCCTGCTTTGATAACTCGTTTTCTAAAAAAGAATGGGATCAAAGTTCCCAAAGAAGAACACATTCCCATCAAGCAGAATACTCCTACACATGACCTCCGGAATATGCACAATGATATCCTCCTTGGACCAACTCTTTCTGGAACTGCATTGGAGAACCATCTTAAAAGAATGAGATCACCAATCAAATCAATGCTGGGATCCGGATCAGGAAGCAGAATAACAATATTCTGAAACTGCTTCCAGGGTCTTTTGATCCTCCACCTACTGGTGAGTAAGATGATGAGGAGGAGGATTGATTCATCATGGGGGAGAGTCAGTGTCTCAAATTGAAACTGACTTGTAGTGTAAATGGGTGGTAAGAACACAAACTGGAAATGGGTACATTCTGAACTGGAACTCTTAGTTTTTGAAACTTTGGACTATAACTAATTGGTAAATAATTTGGAATCTGGATGCTTATTGCTTTATATTTTGTTTTTGTGCAGTTTATGCATGGATATCATGATTGATCTTGTTTTTGCTATATGGACTTAGTGTATTTGCTGATGTTTTCTTTACTCATTGTCTACTGATTTTTTTGTTAGAGACTTGATCTATGTCCCTGTTGTGTTTTGTGTTTTAATCTATTGTCATCATACTGGTTTGAGACTTTATGTGATGATTCATCCTCTTAATGAAATGAGGGGGAGATTGTTGGCATAATAACATTTCATGCAGGATCTTTTGCTGTCAACACATCACTATAACAACAAGGCAGTTTTAGATCAAGTCACATCAGCTCCATGGACTAAAGGACCAAGACCGATCTCAGCTTATATATACTCTTATTAGCCTTGAGTCCTTTAGGAGTTTGAGTAATTTTCAATAACACTTCTATACATTTTTCAGAGAGTGAATTTGTTTCGATTAGAATATTTCTCAAGTCAAAACAGAGTTCTTCAAGATCAGATTGTAGAATGTTTTGAGCTTGAGTGAGTTGATCTGTAATTCTACTGTATACTTCTTAGATCGAGTTGTAATCCAAGAATGGTGTTTTTCTTGGAATAGTTTAGGATTCAAGTTCAGGGTTGTCAACAGGTTGGAGGAACATCAAGAATCTGTCTGTAATCTACTTCAGTGAGATTAGGAGTTGAGGGGGAGTTTCAGCTTCTAGATCGAGTTGATAGGATTAAGTCTGTGTCTTGTATTGTTCTTGAATCGTGTTGAGTGGATCATCGCCTGGATTGGAATCCTCCGGACGTAGGACAGGAGGTTCGAACCGGGTCAACAACAATTGTGTTCTTTAAATTCTGCAATTGTGTGTGATCAATACATCGCGTTAACAGCCTAATCTTTGGGACTTTCTTTAACATTTGGATATATAAATTAGTATTTGTGCATGCTTTATTGATCAGTGTATGGTATATTGTATATATAAATTTAACAATTAATTTTTTATTAAATTATTTTTAGCCTAGAACAAATGGTGAGATTTTAGCTTTTTTACCTCCTTTGGAGGAGCCTTGGTGTTGCTCGTGAAAACTTGGGATAACGGAGAGTAGAAAATTGCAATTCATATGGGACAAGGAAGGAAAAGGTAATTAATGGGACGAATTCAATTGAACTTTTATTTGATTTTCCAGATACGTGGATTAATAGATGATTAATATTAATGATTTTTTTTATTTTTTATTTTTATTTATCAACAACAGTGCGCTGATTGAATCTTTAATCGATTAAGAAAGGTTTCAAATCTTGTATATTGAATACTTTTTTGAACTCCAAAGAGTTCTATGGACTCTATGGACTTCTATTAAATACACCCATGAATCAATCAATATCACTGTGGAAGAAAAGGGAGTGTTGTGAGAAGAGAATGGGCACAGAGTTAGAAGAGCCACATATGGAGCTGGATCGGGTTAGACAACATGTAATTCAAATATAAAGGGTATAAAGAGATTTGAAGTAGTAATATTATGCGTTCGTATAAAGAAATAAAGAAATTTAACAATAATAAAATTGTTGTATAAAAAGACTGGTGAGAATTAATTTGCGAATTATTGAGAAATACTATATTAAAGAAAATATAGGAGTACTTCATATCATAAATCAATATATATAATTTAATTTTTTTTTTGAAAGATTACACACACACACACACACACACACATATATATATATATTTCTTTTTAAACCAAAGAAATTTATTAGACCTCTTTTTTTTGGTTAATAATGAGTATTTTAGGTTGCATTGAACTCAAAACTAATAAATTATGTAATTGCGTTTGGAGAATGTCGTCTGCTAGGGTTTCGCCTGTTAGGGTTCTTCCTGCTCATCCGTCTGCCAATCCCGGCTCGCCTGGGTCGTCGAAGCCTGCCCCTTGATCCCGGTGGTGCCGCCCGTTCCTTTGCGGATCTTTTGAGAAACCAGAACCATCCGTCGAGTCCAGTACGAGTCAGAAGAGACCTTATTGCGGAACGATTAATAACCTAGAGTTTTGTCGGCCCTAATCAATCGATTCCTCAGTTTGTTATTGATGAGTCTATTGAAGTCGAGGCCAGCAAGGATTTGGAGGACGCCCTAGTCATCAAGTTATTGGGCATTAATGTCGGTTATATGACTCTTCACGACAGGCTGAAACGATTATGGAAGGTTCAAGGCACTATGACTTTGATTGACGTCGGACATGGTTGTTTCATCGTACGCTTTGATCTGTTGGCGGATCGAGAAACGGTGGTTAATGGTGGACCGTGGATGTTATTCGACCACTATCTCGCTGTTATGCCTTGGACAAGGGATTTTAACCCTAGCACTACCCAGGTTAATAAAACACTTGTCTGGGCTAGGATGAACGGCTTGCCAATGCATCGTTTCCGTGAGGATATTTTATAGGCATTAGCGTCAGGCATTGGGAAAGTCATAAAGTTTGATACTTGCACGCGCATCACATCTAAGGGGAAATTTGCTAGGGTTTGTGTCGCCCTTGATCTCACCAAACCGGTTACTGAGAAGATACTGGTCAATGATGAATGGATACCAATTTCTTACGAGGGTCTTTATTTGTTATGCACAAAGTGTGGTCGCTATGGACACTTTGAGAGAGATTGCAAACATGTCCAAGGACCGAAGGTGACGGTAGGGGAGAATATTGAGCGGCTTGTGGGGAGGGGTTTATCCCCACCTGTGCGTGATGGGCATACATCGGTGACTGATTTACAGGGTGACCTTGGCATGCATGAAGCTTGTGCCACGGGTGAGGCTGGTACGGACTACCCTCATGAACCAGCCTTTGGGGAGTGGCTCACTATGGTGAGACACGACAATAGAAAGCCTCGACAACAATGTGAAAAGAAGGTGCCAGAAGGGAAACCTGAGGGCCAGGTTGAGGAGGTTCAGGTGAAGGTTCGGCAGGATAAGGGAAAAGCGGTGGCTACTTCTCCTGTTGTGAAGAATACCCAGCCGGTTTCCCCTAAGGTCTCGGATGGCCGGGCTCTGGTGTTGGTGCCTTATGAAGGAAATAAAGGCCAGGATTTGACAGTTTCTCATGGTGTTAAGCGTCCGCATCTTGAGGGACGGAGGAATATGTCCCAGGATATTGGGTAGTCGTCCAGAGGGACAAGCTGCCAAGTATCGGGAGGTAACAAATTTTTATTGCTTACTGATCAGGCGCATGCCCTTCTTGACGATAGAGATGAGATGGATTCTAGAGACGGGGAGAGTTGGGCGGATGCCGATGACGGTGGTTCTCAGTATGGAGGGTCGCAGTAAGTTTGGTGTTATTCGTAAGTCTTATACTTTCTTATGGATTTTAAAGAATTTTCAGTCATTGTTTGGAATGTGTGCGGGTTGATGAGTCGGACAGCTCAGCGTTGGATGGGAGAATTAATTAGAGACCATAAACCTGATATTCTATGTGTTTTGGAACCTCGAGGGCCATTTTCTCGCCTCGTAGCTTTTTTGTTCGGCAGGGTTATTGTTCGGTCGACATTCAGGAGGCTCATGGGATGGGTGGAGGTGTTTGGGTGCTTAAGAGAATTGCGGTAGATTGCATGGTGACGGTTCTTGATAGCCGTGACAGGATGGTTACATTTGAATTGCTGCGTGGTGCAACTCGCTGGGTGGCAATGGCAATTTATGCTTTCCCCAACTACCAACATCGTCTCACTACCTGGATTGAGTTGAAAAGTCTAGCAACCGGATTGAGAGGTCCATGGATTATTCTGGGCGATTGGAACGAAATCTTGGAAGAAGAAGAAGTACAGGGAGGGGTGTTTCTTCCGGAGAGAGCATCAGAATTAAGGGAAGTTGTGGATGATTGTCAACTTCTCGCCATACCCTCAGTTGGACCATCCTTTACATGGTCTCGCATGGCGGGGGGTGGACGGTGCATTAGCAAGAGACTTGATAGAGGGTTGGCCAACTTGGCTTGGATGGGCATGTTCGGGGAGGGAAGGATAGTGCATCTGTCGCGCATGGGGTCGGATCATTGCCCACTTCATCTAATTTACGGGGACCGTGGGAATGTTTCGAGAGTCAAACCTTTCCGTTGGGAGGCTGCTGGAGTTTACATAAAGATTATACGGATGTGGTGCGGGCGAGCTGTGATGGAGACGACTTGGCTACATCATTGGCACAAGTCCGTAGCCATTCTATCGCCTTTAATCAGAATATATTTGGTAATATTAGGGACCGCAAGATGAAGCTCAAGAATAGAATACTGGGGGTTCACAAGCGGTTGGAAACTGTGGATTCCGCATGGCTTCTGCGGCTTGAGGGTGAACTGAAGAGTGAATTGGATGAGATCTTGGTGCAAGAGGAAACACTGTGGTATCAAAAGTCGAGGGACCGGTGGGTTAGACTGGGGGATAGAAATACCCGGTATTTCCATGCTAAAACACAGGTTCATCGTTGACGAGGCCGCATATTTGGACTTCAAGTTGGGGACGATTGGGAAATGCAGCAGGATAAATTACAAGACCATGCTATTAATTATTTTAGTAGCATGTTTGCTGAACATCAGTAGCCAGGGGTGGGGGGGGGGGGATTTAGTTGAACTCAATCCCTTGTCCGAGCTACAGAAGTCAGATTTGGATAGGGAGGTGACTGCTAAGGACGTTGAGGAAGCCCTTTCCTCCATGCGTTCGTTTGCAGCACCAGGACCAGATGGCTTTCCGGTGGGGTTTTACAAGAATTATTGGGGAACCATGCAACCATTTGTTGTTAGTATGGTATCGAAGGTTGTGCAGACTCGTCGTCTACCTGAGAGGTTTACACACGCCTATACGTGTTTGTTACCTAAAGTTGTTGTGCCGACTTCCATTCAACAATTTCGACCGCTTATGTTGTGCAATGTTGCTTTTAAAATTATCACTAAAATCCTTGTTCAACGGTTCAGGCCAATCATGCATGAGATCATTGGCCCGTTTCAATCAGCGTTTCTGCCTGGGCGTGGGACCGCAGACAACGGCCTATTACTACAAGAGTTATTTTCCTCACTGGAGCAGGCTCGAGCTAGTTATCGAGGGGCTATTTTGAAAATTGATCTGGCTAAGGCTTATGACACGGTTCGTTGGGATTTTTTGGAGATCAGTTTGAGGGAGTTGGATTTGCCTAGTGGATGTCGTGAATTGATTATGGAGTGTGTGCGGTCTTCTAGTTTCTCTATTTTGTGGAATGGTGCCCCGATTGGCAATATCAGGGTAGGTTGTGGCCTCCGACAAGGTGATCCCCTCTCCCCATACTTGTTTGTCATTGTCATGGAGAAGCTATCAAAGACTATATTGGCTGAGGTAGATGCTGGGTGTTGGAGGCCGATCTGTCTGTCTCCGGGTGGGATCGGTATATCCCATTTATTGTTTGCTGATGACCTCATCCTTTGTTCGGAATTGATGGAAGATAGCATTATTAGTGTGGCCAGGGTGTTGGAGCGGTTTGGCACTCATTCTGGCTTGAAAATGAATGCTGCCAAATTTGTTGCTATTGTTTCGTCTAATGCTAGTGTGGTAGAGAAGGGTTGGTTGGATACTTATTTGAGTGTTGGAGTCGGCGCAGAAATTGGAAAATATCTCGGGTTCCCTATCATTCAAGTTCGCTTAAATTGGTACATTTTGATTTCCTATTAAAGAAGATGGAAGATAAACTTAATTCTTGGTCGAGTTTTTTACTCAATAAGACGGGGAGGGTGACCAAGGCAAGGGTCGTGCTTGCAGCTATCCCAGTTATTCTATGCAGATCCACCTCTTACCTCAGGGAGTATGTGATAATATTAATAAGATTATTCGGCGTTGGATTTGGAAGGGTCTGGAGGGTAGAGGTATTCACCTTGTTCGCTGGGATCAGGTTGCTGCGCCTCGGCTGCAGGGGGGATTGGGAATAAGAGATGCTAGAAAGATGAATCTTGCTTTGTTGGTTAGGTTAATATGGGACGTGTTTTTTAATTCGGACAAGCTATGGGTTAGGGTGCTTCGGGAGAAATATGGCTTGGCGGAAGGGCTTTTCCCTCGCTCACATTACAGAGGTACTAAAGTATGGAAGATGTTATTCAAAGTTGGTGAGATTTTTAAAAAAGGGTATGGGCTACGGATTGGCAATGGGAATAGCTCTATGTGGTATACTCTCTGGTGGAAGGGGGGCCCTTGCAGATATGATCCCGTATGTACATATCAGTAATGTACATCTCAAGATTAAAGATGTCATTCAGGAGGGGCGGTGGTCGTTCAATGGAGTTTACTGGATGCCTGATGAGGTCCGATTAGAGCTGATTGATGCTCCGGCGCCAATTTTATCAATGCATGTCCCTGATGTCATGCATTGGACTGGCGATATTAAAGGCATCTATTCGGTTGGCAGTGGCTATGAGTGGTTGAGGGGGTGGTGCTGTGACTGTTCAGGGTTGGCGTTGGATGTGGAATGTGGGGATCCCGGAGAAAATTGGATTCCTCCTATGGCTTATAAGTTGGGGGGCTTTGCCCTGTAATGAATTAAGACATAGGCGTGGAATGTCAAGCTTGCCATTATGTTCAATATGTGGAACTGAGATTGATGACTGGAGACATGCCCTTTTTACATATCGTTGGGCGGAAGAGGTGTGGAGACACAGTGGTATTGGCTTGGAGGGTAGTGCTTCGATGGTGCGCAGAGAGGATATCCGTCATTGGTTGGAATGGTTGTATAGGATCAAGGGGAGTTCGTTCTTAGCACTTCTCTGGACAATCTGGAAGGAGCGTATGCAAGGATTTTCCGAGATGCACGGCTAGAGACTGATCGCTTGCTCTATCAAGCACAACACTTGCGCAATTCTCTTGTGGCAAGGCTGACCGCGAGTGCTGGCGCGCGGGAGATAAGGCAGGTTTGTTGGAAAAGTGAAGGAGGCGATGGTTTGATCCTGCATTCGGATGGGTGTGTGCTCGCGGACGAGGGGCTGGCTGGATTCGGGGCTGTCCTCCGGAGTGCAAATAGAGATTGACAGGTTGGCTTCTGTTGGCAACTTCATGGTCGAAGCATTTTGGAGGTGGAGCTCCTGGCCTTGCGATTCGGGTTGGAAATGGCTGGATGTCGAGAGTTGCATATGCAGTGTTGCTATGTGGATTCCCTTGAAGTAGTTAGGTTGGTGAAAGGGGGTGCACGACAGTGGCATAAGTTCTGGCAGATTATTGCAGATATTAAACGGTTCTTGCAAGGCATGGATGGGTGTGAGCTTAGGCATGTGTTTCGAGAGGGCAATCAAGTGGCAGATTCGTTTGCTAAGAGAGCTGCTCGGCGCTCGCTTAGAAGAATTCTACACGACTTGGGCCTTTTCCCCGGACGAGGTCAAGCCTTTTGTGGATGCTGATGCAGCGGGTACTATGTTCCCGCGAACGTAGAGTTCTTTGATTTGGTTGTTTTATTTTTTTTATTTTATTTTTTCGCTTTTCTTTTCCTTTCCTTTGCTTGTCTTCTCAGGCTGTGTCACAAAAAAACTAATAAATTAAAAATCTACATGAGCAATAAAGGGTTTATTAGACCTCTTTGAATGGAGGCATACGATTACTTTTATTTTATTTTTTTCGGTGATGTAAGGAGTATCGAGGCCTTACATAAGATTTATTCTTTACATTCATAAGGATTTGGTATTAAAATTATTTTTAATATTATGAATAAATGAATATAGTATATTATTCATTAACAAATTTATTGTTAAAACAATGAATGAAACAAATTAAAAGATTGATACCAAATTGGTATGAGTCAATGAGGTTCTAACAACTTAAGCAATTTTAATATTCACCAGATCATTCAGCAATTTAAAAGATTGATCCTATGCCTGTTGCGCATGGAGGCTTAAATTAAAAAAGAGCTGGAGGATGTACTTAATCAAGAAGAGATTTTTTGGTTTCAAAAATCTAGAGATAAGTGGGTTCGTGTTGGAGATAGAAACACAAAATATTTTCATGCCCGAACAAAAGTGCACCGTAAGCGAAGTCGGATTTATGGGCTAAGGATAGATGATACCTGGGAGGAGAATCAAAGTACTTTACAGCAGCATGTCATTGATTATTACACAACTCAATATGAGGATCCTGGGGTGGAGGATAATTTGGACGAGCTCCCTGGATTGTCACCTGTGTTAGAATACCACAAGCAGCAGCTGTGCACGCCCGTCACTGAGGATGAGATCGAGAAGGCTGTTAAATCCATGAGATCATATGCGGCGCCGGGTCCGGATGGCTTCCCGGCAGCATTCTTCCAACGCTACTGGGATTGTTTAGCAGCTCCGGTGATTAATCTTGTGACATCCGCTATGGAGACTGGTACGATACCGGAAGGCCTTGCACACGGCTTCATGTGCTTAATTCCTAAAGTGTCCGTTCCGGCTACAATCCAACAATTTAGGCCCTTGATGCTTTGTAACGTGGCCTTCAAGATTATAACTAAGGTGTTGGTGTCAAGGATGCGGCCTATTTTATGCGACATCATTAGTCCTTTTCAATCTGCTTTTTTGCCGGGGCGGGGCACTGCGGATAATGGATTATTATTGCAAGAGATGGTTGCATATATGGAGAGTGCTAGGAATTCGGCCTCTCGTTCTATCATATTAAAAATTGACATTGCGAAGGCATTCGATAGTGTCCGATGGTCTTTTTTAGAGGACTGCTTACAGGAACTTGATCTCCCCATAGGTTGTGCCGCATTGATTATGGCGTGCGTCCGATCGGCTAGCTTCTCCATTCTTTGGAACGGTTCACCGATTGGCAATATTAAAGCGAAGAGGGGCTTGCGACAAGGGGACCCAATGTCACCCTATTTATTTGTTGTGGTGATGGAGAAACTCACAAGGGCCATTTTGGGAGAGGTGCAAAGAGGGACATGGCGGCCTTTCATGTACGGCCCTATTGGTACCGGGATTTCCCACTTGATCTTCGCGGATGATCTTATCCTGGCTTCGGAATTACATGAAGGTAGTATCTCGACTATTGCCATGGTTTTGAGGCGCTTTGGTGCATGTTCGGGTTTGCACATGAACTCGTTGAAGTCTACAGCCATTTGCTCACCGGGCGCGGCCAGTGTTGAACTTGATTGGGTGTCTCAACATCTGGGTATTACTGTGGGACAAGAACTGGGCAAGTACTTAGGGTTTCCAATAATTCATGGACGTACGAAAAAATCTCATTTTGATTATTTGATGCGTCGGTTGGGTGATAAAATGAATGCATGGTCGGGCATGCTATTGAACAAAGCGGGAAGGGTGACCCTTGCTCGGTCAGTTTTGGCTACCATTCCGGTGTACACTATGCAGGTTCACTTGCTTCCTATGGGGGTATGCAATGACATTGACAAGCTTGTCCGTTGTTGGATTTGGAAAGGAGGGGTGGATCGCGGATTGCACCTTGTTAATTGGAAGATTTTGACATTGCCGCGAAAAGATGGAGGGCTTGGCCTACGCACGGCATGGACATGAACTTGGCTATGCTTGGCAAGCGTGTTTGGGATTATATGTTTAGTCCTAGCAAATGGTGGGTTCAATTGATGAGAGGCCGATATGCCTCTGATGGCGCATTCCCAGTCCCTCATTATCGTGGCACAAAGGTATGGAAGATGCTTGTTAAAGTGGCGGAGGTTTTTCGTGCGGGTTATGGTATTCGGATAGGTAATGGTGAGAGCTCTTTGTGGTACACGCCGTGGTGGCAAGGTGAATACTTAGCCAATAAAGTTGATTTTGTACACTACAACGACATTGCTCTACAGGTTAAGGATATAGTGGTCAATGGGCGGTGGGACTTATCTACTCTATATACCGTGCTACCTCAGGAATTGAAAGAGGCTATTCTGAGCTCTCCTGTGCCATATATTGCTACCTCTTCGGTGGATATTATGCACTGGAGGGGTCATACTACAGGAGTATATTCAGTTGCATCGGGATTTGATTGGATCACTAGAGATGTGGCTCGAACTAATGGTTGGGGTTGGATGTGGAAGCCTTGGTTCCCTGAGAAAATTGGAAATTTCCTTTGGTTGATTGGGCATTGTGCTTTGCCATGCAACGGTCTTCGGTACAGGAGGAATCTGGCCGCATCGCCTTTGTGTACGCTTTGTGGTGACCATGTTGAGGATTGGAAACATTGTCTATTTAAATGCACTTGGGCGGTCCAGCTTTGGCACAGAGGAGGCATTTTTCAGCTGCCATTTCTTGATGACATTGAGGATTCAGACGTGCGACATTGGATGGAGTGGAGTTGGCGTTCCCTGGGGGACTATTTTGTGGCGCTATGTTGGATCATATGGCTGGAGAGAAACCAACGAATATTTCGTGGCGAGGATACGCGAGTGCAGCAGCTTCTTCGTCGTGCTCACAGCCTTGCTCACGCCATGCAAGCGCAGCATCCGAGACAGGCGGAGAGGATCAGACACATGGTTAGTTGGAGGCGTGCTTCGGACACGGGATGGATTTTACACTCCGATGGATGTTTACAGGGGAGTGGTGCATCAGGCTACGGCGTTGTGATAAGGAGCAGTGACGGGGACTGGCGCATCGCTTGTGGAGGCAAGCTTCAAGGGCGCACTATCCTTGAGATTGAGCTCATTGGTCTTTTAAAGGGGTTGCAGTTGGCTAGGAGTAATAATTTGCTGATCAATGTTTGCTATTTGGACTCTTTGGAAGCCGCTAAGTTGCTTAAGAAGGGCCTGCCTCGGCTACATGGGTTGGGGCCGCTTGTGGAGGATGTTCGTAGTGAATTGCAGTTCTTTGTGGGATGTGAAGTCCGGCATGTATATCGGGAAGGAAACAAAGTGGCAGATGCACTGGCGCGAAAGGCAATGTTGAGCGAGGATTTTTACACGACTTGGGTTTTCCCGCCGGATGATATTGAGGCTCTTGCTCGGGATGATGCGAATGGAAGAATGTTCATGAGGATGTAGATTGTTTGTTAGTTTGCTGTTTGGTTGTTTCTTTTTCTTTGCTTTCTTTTCCTTTATTTTTTCTTTCTCTTTGCTCGTCTTCTTAGGCCTTGTTACCAAAAAAAAAAGATTGATCCTATGCCCATCTCTTTTTTATTTTATTTTATTTTTAAAAATATTATCAATCCTCTTAAAAGTAAATGGATTCAGAATCAGAAATAATATTAGATCAAAAAATTTGGGGATAATAGAAAAATAATTAAAAAAATAATAATGGAAATTAAACAAGTGACAGTAATTTTAAAACTAATGCAACATACACAAAACATGAAATCTTGACATCTGCTAGTAATTGATTTAGTAAATATACTTCCTCCGTTCTCAAATATTTGCTATGGACACACTGTGCACGCAGTCTAATGCACATTTTGAATCATTAATAACCCAAGTTCGATATATGTAAAAATTCTAAAAGTTCGATATTTAAAAACTACACGACGAGACGAATCTAACAAGATTTTAACTTGTATAACTATGATAAAACTTGTAATCAAAGTATATGGGTGAATAGTATCCCAAAACCAAAAGGGGCAAACATTTGAGAACGGATGAAGTAATAACGTAACAAGAGATTACAAACACCACCTTTAAGGCCATCTCCAATGGTACACTAAAACCTAAAATGGGTTGGCATCTTCTCTCCAACAATACCTTAAAACCAAATACATTTTAAGTTTTTTGAATTTTATGAATAGTAAATTGAGTATTTACTATTCATAAACCTATATCACTTTTTGCAATTAAATTAATTGCAATTTCATCCCTCCAATTGTTGCAAATTGAATAACATCTAATTAGATTAATAATTTTAAGTTTTTTTTTTGTTTTTAAGAATTTTATTTTATAAAATAAATTTTAAACATAAAGATAACTAATTTATATTGGCATAATTAATGAGTATTGAATCTGTGTAGGTTAATGTATGATTTATAAGAAACGATGGATATGATTGAAAAAATAAATAAGTTTTGTATAGGAAAGAATATATAGAGAATATTTTTTTGAGTTTGAGTTTAGTGTAAATGGTTGGAGATGAGTTAGTGTTTGACGTGACATTTACTGTAAAATGGGTTTGAGTATAGTGTTGGCTATTGGAGATGCTCTAAGCTATAGTTAATATTTTCCGTGGAATCTCTCAGGTCTTCCGTGCCCCAACACCAATTCAATCTACATCGTTCGTACTTGCGGGTACCACACAATCGACGGTGTAGATGAATTTTTCCATTTCAAAGTCCCGGGATCTCTCAAGAATCAGAAAACCCGTACACGAGACGGAAATCGTTTGGGTGCTGGCGTCATGTAGGTGCTGGCACATTCAAAAGTGATGGGTATATGTATATGAAATGATGTGTGAGTATAAAAAAAGTGATGGATGAATGTTATGAACCAAAAACTAATAAAAAAAAACAAACTACCGTCTATATATCACTTTATAAGGCTTATACATCACTTTACAAAGGGCTACACATCATTTTTAGCATTATCTGTACCTGCTGGCAATTGTTATGCCATTATAGAAATCGGATTGACACGAGACCGTATATTTACCGAACTAGTTGAGGTCAATGGTTTTCTTCCCTGTTGTCAATAAAAAAGAAAAGCTATCCACTCCGGAGATCTTCAAAAATATTCCCAAATTACCCCACAGATACACCATATCCCAATTTTGACCCCAAACCTTTTTTGACCTCAGCGTGACTCGCCAATAAAGAGGTTATATATTTAAAGATTTTACAACAAAGAGAAAAAAAAAATAAATTCAACACCAGTCACTAGCAGTAGAGACAGTGTGCGCACTGGCGTAGCCTGTTGGTGAGACGGCGGAGGAGCAGCCATGGATGGAGTCGCGCAAAATAGTCCGGCCACCGGGGAAGATATTTTCAAGGATTATATGGGGAGAAGGAACGCTTTGATCAAAGCACTCACCACGGGTGATTTTTTCGGAATACCTTTTTCTTTTTTGGGTTGTTTGCGAATTTCTGTCTTGTTTTTGTTCAATTTTTCACGTGCGAGTGTGTTTCGGAGGTTCATAGATCATATGCATCTGTAATTTTATTTTATTTTTTACGGTTATGTTTTTGCGAGTTTTAGGGTTCGGTTTTCCGATTTTAGTACATTCTGGTGCGTACGTCTTTTTTTGGATAATTGAGGTTTGAGGCTTATTTATTGCTTTTTTTGTTTTTGTTTTTTCAGAGGTTGATGAGTTTTTTCGACAGTGTGATCCTGGTGAGTGGTTTTCTGCCCTTTGGTTCTCTGTGTGCCGGCAATTTCCGCTTGTTGATGTTGTTTTGAGTGTATTGGTGGATGATTTTTTTTTTTTTTTTTTTTTTTTTTGGAGTTCTGGAGTTTTCTTTGTTGTATCTAATTGGTTTAAAAGGAGTTTTGTGACGGTTTCATTTAACCTGTTGTTTTAATGTGTAATGATTGTGTGGGAATTGAATTACCTGCACTTTGTTAATCAGCATTTGAAATTGACTCTTCACTTAATTTGATTTTAATGGGAAAAAAACAACATATTTTTGAGAACACAACATCGGCAATATGATCAAAATAAGTTCACAAATTGTGGGTGATGAAGTAGAATGCAAGAAGAAAAACAGACACAAAAGTTCCACTTAATTAATAGAACTTTAATAATTTATTACTGTAATTTTTATTGGCAGCTGAAGTGGTAGCTGTAAGTTGCTGAGTCTTGACAGACTTTATAATTCTATTAATGATATAGGTGATGCTGTTTTGGTTTTTTGAAATTATCTTTTGGTATTGTAAATTAACAATGCTGCCTGTGTAAATGTTATCCCATTGTTAAGTAGCCATAATCTAGGACTCAATGAATAAACTCTGTTAAATTTTCCCTAATTTTTCTTTACCCAGTCTGTTTTGAGTGGAATTTGGAAATTCAACATTTTTTTTTTTTGGGGGTGCTCTTGGAGTCCCCATTATTTGTACCAACCGGAACCTAAGTCCTAAAATGGCGACTTTGAGCGTATTTCTGTGTGTAGAATTTTTTTTAGAGTGCAAATGCTATATATGTAGTGGTTTAAATTATATTTAAATGCATTTCCAAAATTTAATGGTATCTTTATCAAATATTGTGTTTGTGTGTGTGTGTTTTTTTTAATTTTTAAAATCAAACTAGTTGTCAATCGTTAGTGACCATGTGAAGGACGGCTCAATTTTAGTGTTTGCAGAAGTAATTCATTAGAAGATATTGTATTTATATCTGAAGATACTATATTTATATCCATATCTATATTTTAACCTCCTTTCTACACGTCGAAATCTTGCAGAGAAGGAAAATCTTTGTCTATATGGATTTCCTAATGAGCGATGGGAAGTTAATTTACCTGCTGAGGAGGTTCCCTCTGAACTTCCAGAACCTGTTTTGGGTATAAACTTTGCCCGAGATGGAATGGAAGTAAAGGACTGGTTAGCTCTTGTAGCTGTTCACAGTGATGTATGGCTACTGTCTGTGGCTTTCTATTATAGCGCGAGATTTGGTTTTGATAAAGCTGACAGGTAGCCTTTTGCAAGTTAAGAAATTTGAATTGTCACTTCTCATGTTATTTTTGCTTCCCATTTTGGTTTTGAGTATTCTAGCATTGTGTTTTGGATAGACAACGTAAGAATTGTTGGTTCATCTTTTTTTTACTACCCATCTCATTCTTTCCGTATCATTTTGTCACTTTAGATGCACTATATCTGGATTTTCTTCTATTGGTTTATCTTTCATCTGTCTATCGATATCGTGGGTTCTTTTTTGTGGATGCAAGTATAGCAGGCTGATTTCATGAATAACTTTATGTTTTGATTCATTTTGGTTGGTAATGCAGAAGACGCTTATTCAATATGATAAATGATCTCCCGACACTTTTTGAAGTTGTGTCTGGAATTGCAAAGAAGGTGAAGGATAAAACATCGGTCTCAAATCACAGTGGTGGTAGATCCAAGTCAAACTCAAAATCGGTAAAGGAATAAATTTCTCCAATGTTTTTGAACAATTGACTTGTCTAATCTAGTCAAATATATGATCTACTTTGCTCGACCATTACCCGAAGAATATGAATTGGCCATGTGCCACAATTAATTTGTCCATTTTTAATGTACTTGCGGAAGTGGATAACTGGATATAGGATTATGTCTACTGTGCTATTAGTGTTGTTCTTACATGGCATCCTTCCACAAATCATTAAATCATTTCTTTTTTCATAGATGAACTTTTCAAACACTGTTAACTCCTACAGATTTCGTTGGTTTTCATGGATCAGATTTTTCGTTCACATGCTCACTTAAGATTATTTTGGCAGCCTTTTCTTGAGCCTAATATCTTAAGAAATCTGAGATTAACCAAATGTACAAGATGAAACTATCTACCTAGGCTTTCCTGGTTAGAGGAGACTATTCATGTTTCATTGTTTTGAATTTTATTACTTTTCCTTTTTTTCACCTGTAGTCGTTGGATTGTTTGATAACCTTGCTATTCTCTCTGAATCTTAGGGAAAAATGTCGAAGCCCCAGGTAAAGGATGAGGATGACGGAATGGTGGACGAATACGAGGAAGATGAGAATGGAGAAACCTTGTGCGGTGCATGTGGGGAAAACTATGCTACAGATGAATTCTGGATCTGCTGCGACATTTGTGAGACATGGTTCCATGGCAAATGCGTGAAGATAACTCCCGCTCGGGCCGAGCACATCAAGCAGTACAAATGCCCGTCGTGTAGCAACAAGAGATCCCGTGCTTAGCTTGATCATCAGTGGCTTGGTTCATGGACAAGAGATCCCGTGCTTAGCTTGATCATCAGTGGCTTGGTTCATGTCGTCTCGCCTAGTTGATCATAAAGCGCAGCTAACCACCGCCTAGTTGCTCATAATGTGTGTCTGTTCGGTGTCGAGTAAGTAGAGTGTCTGTATGCAGTACAATCATTGCTAGTTGTCAGTGTCCGCCTGAAATAGTTTTCTAGATACTCTCGTATCATCGGATGCCCTCTCCTCCTCTTCTTTAGATATCTATTTGTTCGTTGTAAAGCTGTTTTATGGGCCGTAGGGAGTTTCGCAAAAATCGTGGTCGTCCTCATGTTTTTAAGGATTGCTACATTTATTTAGTGTCTCGATGTCTCTCTTTAAATTCATGGTTTGCTGCATCATCATTTATTTGCTTCTCTAATGATTTACTTGTCTCTTGCACTATGCTAATGATTATTTGAGTATTCTGGTGGGACAAACAAAAGGCCCCCTTTTGATATTTGACGAGGTAACTTTATTATTGGGACTAAAGGTGGGTTATTACGCCACGGCGCCACCACACACACATGAGAAATAAGCACAAAATTTCTCTTAAATCAAATTGAGTGCATAATGATAAAATAACGTCGTTTTATTCTACAACTACAAACCAGCCAAGAGCCCACGCAAGTTACCAACTTAACAAACACAAATTGGAAAAATCAAAGTAAAGGGTTATGCACGATGAGAACGGTTATGGTGTGAATAAAATTTTTGGAAGTACGGTCAAGACATCAATCTCAACCATTGAATTAAATTGTCAAAAAATTATGTAATGATTTCTTCATTTACCAAAATCGTCGAATATACTATATTATGTCATTGAGATATGCATAATATGTTGCTGAAATATACTATATCAAGTCGCTGAAATACACATTACCTTGTCGCTGAATTACGTATGTCATGTCGCTGAATTGTGTGGGCTCTGTCTCTTAGATGCGTTTAAAATGCATAGAACTATGTAGCTGAAACGTATAAAATTGTGTTGCTGAATGAATACAATTATTTGTGTCGCTGAGTTGCTTAGGTCACGTCGCTGAATTGGATTGGCTCCGTCGCTGAGGTGTATGCCATATCGCTGAATTGTATATCCTATGTTGCGATACAATAATGTCGTTGAATTGCATAGGCCGCGTTGCTGAATTGGATTGGCTCCATCGCTGAATTCTGTATGTCATGTCACTGAATTGTATATCCTAATGTTGGGAATACAACAGATGAAATACCTAAAAAGTAAAATTACAAAACTAAACCTTACAAATTATCTCAACCGTTGGATGATGAAATTGATCAACGGCTGAAGAATGAGTCCGCACGTCCACACAACATGGTTGTCCGCATCCTAACTAGTGTGTATGCACGATTAGATTAAACAAAGATGAACATTTCCTGAAATGCAAAATTTAGTTAAAGAAAATGTACTTAAAAAAATGTACTTCAGCATATAAGGGTAACAGGGATGAATCCTTAAACTCTGAACAAAATAGAAACACGTACAGAATCAAAATGAATGTGTGCAAAGCATTAAAATTCAACAAAACAAATTGGGATCTGTAGCTGACTGCACATTATGTATATGATGAACGAATGTGAAAACGCAAATTATGAAGTATCACTTTACAAGACCCCTACGTGAGTAACTCTGCTGTAGCCTGTAGGCTGTAGTAGTAAAATGAAACGTTGACTTCTCACCCTTAATACACACGAATCAATTTCCTTTCCCTTGGAAATTCTAACAGTCAAGTAAGTTACAAACAATTTTGTACAAACTACTACAATGCTTTTTATTCAGAGATTAACCTGCTCTTCCTCACTGATTCCAACTAGGGGTGTTAATGAGCCAGGGTAGTTTGCAAACAGTTCGAGCTCGGTTCGGTCAAAGTTCGGTCAAAATTCGACTCGAATAGGCTCGACTCGAGTTTGAGTTCGACTCGAATAATTTACAAAC
>JAOANR010000009.1:21850674-22050373 GCA_030278955.1 Hygrophila difformis
CATGCTTAGGAGAAAAATTTAATTATTTAAATTATGTGTGTTAAATTATGAACGTGTGTTAAACCCCTTTTTCATGTGTGCTAAATTATGAACGTGTGGAAATCCTTGTCTTTTAAATTATGTAATTAAATTATTATAAGTAGATGAATTAAAATTTAAATCATGTCTCGTATGCATATGTTTTTATTAAATTAAAGGCTTTGAAACCCCTAGATCATGCTAGGTGTTAACTTACTCAGCACGTTTTGCTGACCCAAACCATTTTTCCCCTTTTTCTTTCATAGTATGAGGAATATGCATCATCATATGCATACATGGGAACATTTGGGGAAACACTCTATTTTAAATTCCGGCATTTAATTACAACTTGCATGAACGGGCCTGTTTAACCCGTGTTTTGGCCATGTTGGCCCAGTATTTAAATTTCCGCTGCATTACAATTATATATATGTAAATATTACATTCCGCTGCAACTTTGATATTATTATTTTTAAATTATATTACAATGGACTGTTTGAATGATTTAAATTCTGAAAAACCATAGCCTTGCATCTCTTTAGCAAGCTCGGAGAAATCGTGTCTTGTTAGGGAGGTGTGGCGGTGACATCCCGGCCTGGGTTATCAAATCCGGGGTGTTACACCGCGACAAGGGTGTTCCGCGACAAGAGCCATGCAGATGAAAATAACAAGAGTTTGGTTCCTGGTCGCTAAGCATGGTTGAGTCGAGGACCGTGGGTCCGCGACAAGGTGTTTAGCGACCAAGGGTTTTCAAATAATGAAGACAAGTGTCCTTAGACATCCATGTCGCGGAACACCCTCCTGTCGACAAACGTGGCTCAGCGACAGGAGTCGGTTAGCGACAAGGGTGGTTCAGGACCCAAGTCAGTAAAAGCAAAGTTGAACAGTAGCATGCAAAAAGTGTGATCTCACCCCATTTCGGATTTAAAAGCTATTCTAAGCCAAAAGCAACCAAACATCATTTAAAATAATAAGAACATGCTTGAACAGAATTAAACCTATCTAGAACAATATGTAAAATAAAGCAACGTCCTAATCTAGGGTTCGCTCACACACATACATAGCATCATCCATAAAAATAACAGTAGGAAACATAATGATGAGAAATGGGGGTCAAATGACCCCAAAAAGGAAAATGAAAGCATAAAATCCATGGGGTGTGAGACCCATTTCATGATTTGGGACAGATTTGGTGAATATTTTCCCATATTATTAAATGGGGTTTGTTAATACCCATGATTTGGGTATTACAAAACCCTAAAAACAAAGTTAGAATGAAAAACATGGTATTAAACTGGCTAACTATCTACTGAAACAGTAAAACACAAAACAAAAATCTAAACTAAGCTAAACTATGGACATAATTAAATAATACAAAAAAAATGAAAAAATAAACCTAAACTAGGAACTACCTAGAGAGGGATTCTCCAACTGTGTCTTCAAGAGACTGAAATTCTAACTCTTTCCACACTGAGCTCATGGGGGTCTCCTCATATTTATAGGAGTGGAGCCCTAGGCCCATGGGCTTGATCTGAGGCCCACTGTGTCTCAAGACATCACGCACATCACAACTTTGTCGCGGGACAGGGCTGCATGTGGCAAGGCTTCTCGACAGGGTCTTGTGTCTCTATCCGTGTCCGTGTCGCGGAAGCATGGACCGCGACAGGGGTTCCTCAACTGGGGTGTGGCTTGGCCTCCAAGGTGTTGGTGGCGCGGAGCTTTGGTCGTGTCACGGAACCATGGTCCTCGACCAGGGTTCCTCGACCGGAGGTTCCCAGACTGGTCTTCTTCTTCATGTTGCATGCTGGGTCGCGAATCTCTCCTGTGTCGCGGAACCATGGTCCTCGACCAGGGTTCCTCGACCAGATGTTCCCAGACAGAGCTGAATGGGCCAGATGGGCCGAAGTTTTTCTTTTTGTGGGCTTTTCTATCTTTTCCCATCTTTTTGTATTTTGTGGGCTTGTTTATTCTTTTGCCCATCTTTTTGTATCCTTTTTCTTTTCTTTTCTTTTCTCATGTTTTTGGATTTTTCTAACATAAATATGTAATAAAATTACATATTTATGCATTTTTCATACCAGCTCAATATTTTTACAATTATGCATAAATCAGTCCAATTCTACTGCTTTCTTATTTAATATAAGACCGGAATGCGATCAAATGCCCGTTTCAGACACGGAAATGGATTGAAAATAATGGTCATTTGTTGCCATTATCACCCATCTCGAACTTTTGTGCTTTCTCCGCATCCGTGGGTACTAGCCTTGGTGCGAACCTTACTAGCTCCTTGAAACGAGTGTAGTACTCCTGCACAGTATGGCCTCCTTGCTTCAGCGACAGGAATTCCTCATACATTGATGATTTAGTACTCAAGGGATAGAATCGATCCCTGAGCAGTTCCATCATTTCCGCCTATGAATAGGGCTCGTCATCCTCCGTCAGTTTGGCTTGTGTCGCCTGCCACCAGTCGTCCGCTTCGCCTCCCAAGTAGTACGAAGCGACGTGCACTCTCTATCCTTCCGGACATTTGACTGCTCCCAGCAGCTTGTCGAAGGTTCGGATCCACTCCTCCAGTTTAGCTGGATCCTCCTCACCAGCGTAGTGGGGCGGTAGTAAGGATTCACCATTGCCAAGTAGTTGGGGCGAGCCTGAGGCGGAGGTACCGCCGCAGCTTGCCCTTGATTGACTTGCGCATTCCCTAGCGCAATCAAAACCTCTTCTATCGTCCGAAGACGATCGCCCACATTGTTCGGTGCGGGGGCGTCCTGCGCACCTTGGGGTTGTTCCTCTACAGGTTGAGCCGGTTCCGTGACATTTGGAGGTGTTTCAGTAGTAGTTTAGGGAGCAGGTTGAGTTCTTCCTCTTCCTCTGGGTGCCATTCTGTTACAAATAGGGTGGATTAGGACTTGTGAAATTAACATATAGTCTAAACAATTTTTTTATAAATGTGTATGTGTTTGTAATTTCACACGTGGTGCTCGATCGAACTAAGAAGCGACGTAAGCTTCTGGGTTTTGTTTTATTTTATTTCGATTTTTTTTTCTGGTGTCGGACAGGTCTGTCCAGATATTTTTTTTTTCGATTTACTATAAATAAATCGGGCATTTTATTTCCTTTAAAGAAATTTTTGTACAAGCGAGAAGGTATACAAAAGTAGAAATATTTTCCTAGCAAAATAGTATCTACTATAAATAGAGTCCCTAGCGTCTCAAGGCGTCCTCCGGTGGGGTAGCGGGATCCTCCTCCGGGTCTTCCTCCTCCGAACTTGGCGGCAGTAGATCGTCAAAGATGGTGTTCAAGTCTTGTCCATGAGCATCGATGTGTTCCTTCAGTATTAGGTTTTGCGTAGTGAGGGTTTGGACTTGGCGTTCGAGTTGGTTTATGCGGTGGTGATCCGCCTCTCTTAAGTTGCCCATGTGGTGCAGATTTGCCTCCAATTGAGCCATACGATTTTTCATTTGTTCTATGATTTGTTGGGAATCAAAGTGAACGTTCATCATTTTGATCATCAAGTTCATCATATCTTGACTAGCCATCTAGCGCAAGCAAAAGATCTAAGTTAATATTCGCCAAGATTCTAGGTTAACTTCGCTAAGATTCTAAGTTAAAATTCGCCAAGATTCTAAGTTTCTTTAAATAAAGGAGATGCAATATGCAAATGCAAATGATGATTTCCCCCCAAAAATAATTCATGCACTATATATATTTTTTCCCCTGGGTTTTAAAATAAAAATTCATTTCCATGGAAATAATGCAAAAAAATTAAAATAATATTTAAAATTCTTGGACCTCTATATTGGGTCAAAATAATTATAATTTGGGCTAAAAATAATTTTGGGCTAGGAAAGTTTAAAATAATAATTTTTGGGCTTCTATAATAATATAATACTAATGGTTTAAAAATAATAATCTAGTAGTTTTAAAAATAATAGTTTAAAAATAATAATACTAATTTAAAAATAAGCCGGGCTCTGATACCAACTTGTAACACCCCGGTTTTTGGTCACCCAGGTCGGGATGTCACCGCCACACCTCCCTAGTAAGACACGGTTTCTCCGGCTTACTAAAGAGATGCAAGGCTAGGTATTTCAGTATTTAAAATATTTAAAAAATTTGCAAACAACCCATACAATATAAATCCGGAAATAATAATATCATAATGCAGCGGAACTAATATTTAAGTATAATATTGCAGCGGAAATGTAAATATGACCGACATGGTCAAAACACGGGTTAAACAGGCCCGTTTATTCTATAGTCTAGTGCAAGAATTTAAAAATAAAGTTTCGCAAAATATAATTCCCCCATGCATGAACGTGCTCATGTTCATTCCACATACTCTTTAAGGAAAAGGAAAAATAAACGGTTTGGTCAGCACAACTTGCTGAGTAAGTTAACACATGCATGATCGTAGGGTTTAAAAGCCATCAATTTAATATTTACATAAAAACAGGAAAATAATATATCATAAGCAACTCAGTTTAATTTAACTAATCATTCAATTGCGTAATTTAATTCATGGCCCTATTTAACAATACATTTCACATCATTTAAAATAAAGACCATAACCAATTTAAATAAAGCATTTAAATAATTAAATTGGACAACGATAAATAATTTAGTTTAATTTAAATTCCCCATTACATCCCCAATTTAGTAATTTCAAATATTTCACGATTGCATCGCAATCTCGTCAAGTTTAGCCGGAAGCCGGCGGCCGCAGCCGTATCTGCCATACCCAGTACCACTCCGGAGCCTCGGGAAATCAATGTGGACATTATCGAGAGTGTAGGCCATATATCTCATGCCATTTTGGCAATATCATATCTCAATTTTCGCGCGGGGTCACCATCGTCCATAAATGCACGAAGTGAAGTAGTTAGAGGGCACCCTGCAGAGCACTTACCCCTAATTTTAATTTATCAAGTTTGTAAGGGGATTTATTCCAAAAATACTGATTTCACTTAATTTATTTAAAAAGAGATTTCGACTCGTTTCAACCCTAAAGGCTAATTCCATCGTTTCAACAAGATTTCAAGATTTGACTCCGGTAAACCGCTGTTTACTCTAAAATTAATTTAAAATCAGATCTAAGTCCAAAAATTCCGAAAATTTACCACTGACACGGAAACACCGGGATGAACAACTTTCGTGTTTTAACTTTTTTAATCCAAGATACCGAAACAGGTCAAAAACATCAATTTTCCTAGTAACATTAATCTGTCCGAATTTCATGTGCAGCAGTTTCAAGATTTTCAAGATCTACCATAGCACATCAACTCCAAATTTAACGAAATTTTACAGAGACCTTCTTAAGACATTTATCATCAACTTTCATGTTCGGCTAAAGATCTAAATCGGCAGAGAACCCTAGTCAAAATCGCCTACAAGTTCAGACCTAAGTTCTGTCGAGAAATTCAAGATTCAAATTCAAGCAGTTCAGTTCCGGGTTGATTTCAGATACCAAATCATCACGAAAAATTCTGAAAATTTTACAGAAGATAGATCTAAGCCTTAATAACGTTTTTTGTGTTTTAAGTTTTCTCGTTTGAAGACTTTTAAGGGTTCGGAAAAATCGTACAAAGTCGCTGCGCCGGTAAAAATCCCATGTTGACAGATTTTTGAAATTCTTGATTAAGCTTTTAGATTTAAGTGTTTTAATTACTCCCAAAACCATGTAAGTGTCAACTTACAGATTTCCAATCATCCGGGAATGTCGATTTCGAAAGCGTGGCTTCCAGTCCACCGTTTATCTCCTCGGTTTGTCGGGTTCTTCGTTCTAGATCCGGTTCGGGGTGTAGAGAGGAAAGAAACTAAGAATCTGTTTTCGGATTGGGAACGTAAAAGATTGAATGGACCAGAACTTACCACGTTGTTGGCGTCCCAAATTTCGTCCGTGGCAGTCTCTTGCTCGGTTTTGGTGCCTCCGACGACTTCCGGATCTAGGGTTTGAAGTATAGAAAGTATGGAAAGTTTGAAAAGGGATTCGGGATCAAGTAAGACGTTTATTTATAGAGGTAAGGGACATAGGGGACGTCCAAGGTCTGCCTCTAAGAGTCTTGAGCCGAAAGGAATGCAACCGAAGCCGAAAAATCCGGATTCGGGCGAGTGAATCTCGCAACCGGCGAATCTGTCCATTGGCGCGGTCATGGCGCGCCGTTTGGCCTTTCACCGCGCGGCCACCGTGCGGCCCATGCCTGGACTTCGGTACGGGTGGGTCGTGCGATCCGTCGTGCCTTTCCTCCTCTCTTTTGGACTTCTATCCCTCTATGCTCCCGAATTCCGATTTCCGGGCCATCTTCGGTTTCCTATTTCGTATCGTCATTTCCCTCGGATCAAAATTTATGTTTGGACTCGAGTTTTCGAGTCCATTGGTGTCGGGTACACGTGTAACAATTTATTTATCTTTATTTAATTCCTTTTATTTAATTAAATTCCTTCACTTCCTTTTTAAGTTAAATTTCATTTCTCATTTACTTACCTTTGTTTATTTATTTGCTGTATTTATTTATTTATTGTTTTTATTTATTTATCGTACTTATTTATTTATTGTATTTATTTTATGTTGAAAAATTCTCGGGTAATACCTACAAGTAAACATTACAAAATAATATTAATAACGGCGATCAATACATTTTTGTAATATTAATGCTAATAATATGAATAGTAATAATAAAATTAATACGACTAATACCACTCTGGCCGCCTGAGTTGATATTACGATCAAACCGCTGCTAGCTTTTTCCTCTGGCATCTCGCATTGTCCACTGAAAGGCGTCATGTAACTGAACCACTCAGCAGGTAACTTCATGATGTCAATGATGCCGTTCAATTTCCTCCACTTTCTGCATTTGTCACATTACACCCACTCATGGTCTGGTTTATATAGGGGATTTCCCTTTTTCAGCTGGATCTTTGTAACTACGATGCTGAGTTGATATTGTGATCAATCCGCTGCTAGCCTTTTCCCATGGCATCTCGCATTGTCCACTGAACCGCTCAATTTCCTTTGGAACGTCGTCTATGCCCAATTTTCAACTTGCCGCCACCCCATCCACCATCTTCGGAAGCTCTTTGTATTCATAGGCCATTCTCAACGTTCCGAAAGGAGTAATATTTGAAATGTGATGACCGCAACATTCACCCTGCTGCGGCGCTTGTGATTCCGAATGTGGCACTCTTACGTATACCTCCCATTCCCCTGAAGTGGAACTGCCAAATGTTAGTGTCCCAAGTGGCAAAATTTACCCATTCTCCGAAATGAATTTCCCGACTTTCAACAATGACCTAAAGTTATCATAGCAAACATTATGCACAATACGATATTAGTAAGGGGCCAAATAATAATAATAATAATAACAGTGAAGAAGACAAGCGCTAATTTTCTGTATCCAAAGGACATACTTATTTCCAGATGGACACC
This sequence comes from Hygrophila difformis, assembly GCA_030278955.1. NCBI lineage: Eukaryota > Viridiplantae > Streptophyta > Magnoliopsida > Lamiales > Acanthaceae > Hygrophila > Hygrophila difformis. The sequence goes on from JAOANR010000009.1 coordinate 21,858,116, forward strand.
ACGATAATGCTTGCCCCTCCGAGTGTGGTCATTCTGGACTTTCCACAGGGAAAATGCCGACTTTAATTTTTCCTTCATGTCACTCCGATTGTATTTTCCAATACCTCCCATACCAACTGAAATGGATCTACGAACTTGCAACAGTAACCTGTAGTTGAACATACATAATATATAAGCCAATAGTCTTAATAATAGTAGTAAAAAATGTGAACGAATATATAAGACAATAACGATAATAATAATAATAATTTACTATAAGAATAGTAATTACTGTTGTACCCATTGCATTTCTTCTCCCTATGTTCAACCTCTCTCAGCCTCTCTTTTTTAAGGTTCAAACCTCCCACCAAGGCTTGCCCCTCCGAATGTTCTACGGTCCTGGTGCACCCGCTTCCATTTTGTCCCTTATGAACTGGGAGGTGGTTCGAACCGTCGTCATTACCAATGCCGCCCAGGCCAATGTTGTCGTTACGAACGTCGTCCATGTCCAAATGTTGTATTTGGGCGATACCTACAAGTAAACATTACAAAATAATATTAATAACGGCGATCAATACATTTTTGTAATATTAATGCTAATAATATGAATAGTAATAATAAAATTAATACGACTAATACCACCATCTTCGGCAGCTCTTTGTATTCACAGGCCATTCTAAATGTTCCGAAAGGAGTAATATTTGAAATGTGACGACCGCAACATTGACGTTGATGTTGTGATCGTGCTTACCGTTGACGCATGCCCAGTGTTCCACAACAGCGGCATTCACCTTGCTGTGGCGTTTGTGATTCCGAATGAGGCACTCTTACCTATACCTCCCATTCCCCTGAAGTGGAACTGCCAAATGTGGGTGTCCCAAGTGGCAAAATTTACCCAATCTCCGAAATGAATTTGCCGACTTTCAACAATGACCTACAGTTAAATAAGCAAACAATGTGCACAATATGATATTAACAAGCGGCCAAATAATAATAATAATAATAACAGTTAAGAAGACTCGCGCTAATTTTCTGTATTCAAAGGACATACTTAATTCATCCTGATGTAGTGATTGTGCTTCCAAAGACGGTCGTTACCAATGCCGCCCAGGCCAATGTTGTATTCCCCGCAAGGAAGTAGTTTGCACGATATCAGTATGGCCCATAGTACCACAATGATAGGTTGTAAGGAAACAGTGTGTAGGCGATATGATGTTAATAATAAGACTCGAATACTGTTAATGAAAAATTACCTTCCGCGCATGCCATACTACAGTGGCTGATGCTTCGAGTCTTGTGCTTGAAGCATTGTGCTTCATGCATGCCCAATGTTCCACCTCGAGCGGTTTGCAGATGATCTTTAAAAGGGAGGCTTTTTGCCCTATCCTGGTGCACCCGCTTCCATTTTGACCGTTGTGATAGGGGAGGTGGTTCGAACTGTCGTCGTTACCAATGCCGCCCAGGCCAATGTTGTCATTACGAATGTCGTCCATGTCCAAATGTTGAATTTGGGCAATACCTACAGGTAAACATTACAAAATAATATTAAAAACGGCGATCAAAATATTTTAGTAAATTAACACTAATAATATGAATAGTAATAATAAAATTAATACCAATAATAATAATAATAATAATAATAATAATAATAATAATAATAATAATAATAATAATAATAAAACCTACAGCATCATATTCTTAACAATCTTTGTGAATTGGGCGATGCCAAATGCCGCTGAGATTGAAAACTTGGCGGTCGGTGTGGTGGAGCATGTATATGATAATTGCCGAGTCCTCTCATTCCTCGCCAGTATAATTACTGTTGTAACCCTACAGGGGGAAAAATTAATTTTACAACACCATATTAGTAATTGCAGTTTTATTAAGTATATATTTATACTAATAGAAATATTGTTAATAGTAATAGTAAGTGTATTAATTACTGTTGTAAGCCTTGCATTTCTTCTCCCTCTGTTCAACCTCTCTCAGCCTCTCTTTTGAAGGGTAACATCTCCCACTAATGCTTGCCCCTCCGAGCTGAGCGACTCCTTTTTTAGGGGTAATATTTCATAATATTCCCTCCTTCAGTACCCGAGTTGCCCGAATGTTCTCAATCAGGCGGGCTATGTGATGAACCTGCCTGCTTGTTTACCCATCCTGTGCGATAATTTTCTGAACGGTCATTACCAATGCCGCCCAGACCAAATGTTGTGCTCGTGGTTCGAAATGTGTTGATTACCAATGCCGCCCAGGCCAATGTTGCATTCCCCCGCAAGGAAGCAGTGTGCACTGTACAGTATAGCCTGTAGTATCAGAATGACAATTTGTAAGGAAACAGTGTATAGGCTATATGATGTTAATATTAAGACTCGAATACCGCTAATGAAAAATTACCGACAGTGATGCTTCAAGCCCTGTGCTTGAAGCATTGTGCTTCATGCATGCCCAATGTTCCACATGTCCGCCTTGAGCCATTCTGGGACAGGCCAAACTCTTGCTTTCTAGCGGGGGAGATTGGTGGTATGCCACCATCAAAACATTCATCATGATGTAGTGAGGGTGCTTCCGAATGTTGTCATTACCAATGCCGCGCATGTCCAATTGTTGTATCTCGACAATACCTACAGGTAAACATTACAAAATAATATTAATCACGGCGATGAAAACATTTTAGTAGTATTAACGTATTTTTTGGTATATGGAACATAAGAGAATTTTAGTAATACTATGATACTCATTATAATTATATTATTATTTTGTAATTATTGCTATTATAATCATATTAAATCTACCATTATTAAAAAATTACTATTATTACTATTATAGTCATAATTTTAAATAGTTAAATTATTAGAATTATTACTCTTGATAATTTTTATAGTATTATTAACACTCCTGATCATTTTCAGAAATCTAATTATAATAGAGATTGGTCATAATTGCTATTAATAGTACTATTATTATATTGTAATAATTGCTATTATTATAATATTAACTCTACCATTATTAATAAAGTATTATTATTACTATTATAGTAATATTATCAATAAGTATTTATGTTGCAAAACTCATAAAAAATTACCCAACATTTTTAGAAATAGTAAAATTAATGCTAAAAATATGAATAGTAATAATAAAATTAACAACAACAACAACAATAATAATAATAATTATAATAATAATTAATAATTATTAACAAATAAATTTATCCATTAATAATTATTAACACATAAATCATTAACAAATAAGTTTAATACATTAATAATTATTAACAAATAAATTTTAGTTATAAATTTAATTCATAATTATTTACAAATAATTATATTAAAAAAGTTAATAAATTAACAAATTATATTAAGAACGCCCCAAAAATCATTTAAATGAAATTTAAATAAAAAACAAAGGACGTGGCGGGAACACTAGCGCGGATTTCCAGGACGGGATCGACCTCGCCCCCATGGGATCGTAATCGAACCAGGGGGTCGAACTCGAACCGGGCGGATCGACGTCGATCCGCGTTATGGTGACCCAGGGACCGACTACTTTATTTCGAATTCCTAAGTCGAACCCCCCACCGACTCACGCTTTCTCTCACTCTCTCCTGCGATTTGAAGGGCAATTTTAATGGCGACTGTTGCGGCGGCAACGGCGGGAACTGTGGACGATGGACGGCGACATTCCGGCCAGTGAAATTACTCAATGGCTTGCGATGGAGGACGAGGGTGCGGGGGTGCATCCGATGGATGCTGTCGGCGGCGAAGAAGGCAGAAGCGGCGTCAATGTCGATGCCGCCAGTGATATACCGGACGCCGGGCCGGAGGCACAGCAGCAACCAGCGGCGCCAGTGGGGCCGTCCGGCCACGACCCCGTTAAGGTTAGGCTTTAATTGTTTTAGGCTCTAATTGTTGAATTTCAATATTTAATTGTTTAATTTGGAATCCTACGATGTACACATTATTGTTTTTTGTTAAATATTGGTTGTTGAATTTTTAATGGTTGTTTAAACTAGTAGATTACTCTTAGATTACTTGTTTATTTAAAATCGTAGATTAGTCTAATTGTTCAATCTCAATATTTATAAGTTTAATTTTGAACCGTACGGTGTACACGTTATTGTTTTTGTTAAATATTGGTTGTTGAATTTTTAATGGTTGTTTAAACTAGTAGATTATTCTTAGTTTACTCGTTTATTTAAAATCGTAGATTAGTCTTATTTGAAAAGTTGCTTGGGGATCTTGATCTGTTTGTTATGGATAGCTTTATAACCTTTAACCCTAACAGCTTTAAACCCTAAACACTAAACCATAAACCCTTTGGCCATAAACATTTATCCCGGAGCCAAATTAATGGTTGTGCTAACATTATAAAATATACTATTAGTACATTTAGTTACATTATTAAATTTATTATAAATATTGAAATATTTCGGTCGAGACCCTTTAAACCCTAAAACCTAAATCCTTTATTTAATAATTATTATAATATTATTAATTATTTTATTACTAAATTTAAGGTTATTGTTAATTTGAAAATAATAAATATTATAATATAATACAATAGAAGATAATTAAATTTTTTAAACTTTGTAATTTTGAACCCTAAACTCTTCAAACCCTAAACCCTAAACCCTTCAAACCCTTTCATTCCCTAAACCCTTAATTTATAAATTTGAAAATAATAAACCTTATGCAATTGAGAAATAGAAGATTATTAAATTTTATAAAATTTATAAGTTTGAACCCCAAACCCTTCAAAACCTTTCATACCCCAAACCCTTAACCCTTCAAACCCTAAACCCTAAACCCTAAACCCTTCAAACCATTTCATACCCTAAACCCTTAATTTATTAATTTAAAAATATTAAACCTTATGCAATTGTGAAATAGAAGATTATATAAATTTTATAAAATTTATAAGTTTGAACCCCAAACCCTTCAAAACCTTTCATACCCTAAACCCTAAAATAGAAGCTTACTAAAGGAGGTTCTTAATCATTTTATAAATATTAGGGAGATTGGTGGTTTGTGAGACCCAAGTGCCAAAATTCGTCCCCGCATTTATTGTTATACACACGGCAGGCGACTATTGTCCCCCTTATACAGAGCGTACTTGGGGAGGCGGATCCCGAGGGTTTGGCGGAGCTGCGGCGGTCATGTTTCGGCTACTATTTTCGTGATGATTGGTGGCGTGGGTCTGTTTCTGGACTTGCGCTGAACGAGCTTTTGGCGCGTGAGGTTGTATTCCGTGAGCCAGTTGTGGGCGAGGAGTGGACCACGAGGAGTGAGGATGCGATTTACTTCAGGGTGGGTGACACATTCATTGAGTATGGGCGACAGCAGCACGCCATGTATACGGGGCTCCGTTTTTTTCCGACTACGGATGTCGACATTTCCGGTCGGAACCCGTTACCATCGGATAGCATTCGGACGAGGTACCGCGAGCTATTTCAGTCGAAGATAGGGGTGTGGAGGAGACATTTTCATAAGGAGCAGGCGTTCAGGTATATATTCTAATCACAATTTAATCTAATAACTTTCCTAACATGTATAGGTTGCGTAGCAAAAGAAAAATATACTCCCCCCGTCCCAATTAACTTGTCTTGTTTCATTGCAGGGATCGGCCGGGCGATGCTCTGAAGCTTGCTAGGGTGCTGACCGCGTTCCATATGGTGCTGGGGCATGATCCGCGAGCACGCCAGCCAGAGGATTGGATGTGGCGGTTGGTGGAGGACACAGAGGCATGGGAGCGGTTCCCGTGGGGACTGTTGTCGTGGCAGGTCATGCGCGGATATATCAGACAGTTCCCACGGCACAGGTACGCGCACCGTGAGTCAGTGCACCTATACGGGCCCAGTTACACGATGTGGGTAAGCATGCCGACACAATCTAGTGTATTTGTATATTAGGTTCACCACGCACCTGCTAGTGAACCCGTTGGTTGTTTAAATTTGTGTTTTGTCAGGTCTGAGCGATTGAGTCGATCCCACAGCTCCGTACTTGGGCGAGGGGCAAGTATTTTGAGGACCTCGCTCTACAGCAGCCGCGGATGACAAGATGCATGTTCGATTGCAATGGATCGCAGTACACATGGGCGCATGTGTACAATAGTCCGGTCAGTGAGATTATATTTTGTTCACATTTATAAATCTTCATTATATACAACCATATTGTGTTAACCATTGATTACGGACTTATTATGCATGTTACGTGCAGGACTCTTATATTACTGAGGTTATGCCGCCTACCGAGCTTGAGCTGCGAGAGCCTTATATGGCTCACACAGACATCGTTGTCCCACGCGGCTTGGTATGGATTCCGTTCATCAGGCGGAAGCGTGCGGCACCGTCAGGCGGCAAGGGCGGTAAGAAGAAGAAGTCCAAGAAGAATGCAGGTCCGGACCGGGAGCCCTCCCCCCAGGTGGTCGTCCGTCCGGCAGCGATGCGCATGGACTCGCAGACACCGAGCCGCAGAGAGCATCTGAGCCCGTGGACCATATCCCGGAGCACGCCCCTGCTGGCCAGAGTGTACCCCAGCCGTCACAGGACCAGTGCTATCAGTCATTGATCGCTGCGTTCACTGAGATCATGACACAGGCAGTGGCACAGTCCAAGTGACGCATTATCGATGATGCCGAGCGTCGGCAGGCCGCGGCTGCCAGGCGGACGGAGGAGCTTATCGATGCGGCGGTGGCTAAGATGCGCGGAGAGGTTCAGCGTTCAGTTAAAGCATTCATAGAGCGGTATGCTCGTCAGAGCTGGGGCGCCCACCCCAGGCCAGTAGGGGATTGCAGGAGTTGGCGGTGAGGGACAGGGAGCATCATCGGGCCAGGGGGTGCGAGGTAATCATGCGTGCGACGTCCGGCCGATGTCTCGGCCTGACGTTAGTGAGCAGGATCCACTGGAGGAGGTATGGGCGGTCCCGCAGAGAGTGGCGCGTGTGTCATCAGAGTCGTTCGACGTGAGCGGCTCACCATCACACCAGCCGACAGATCCACACACGCCACAGACTGGCGCCGTCCCGGCCACCTCTGAGGGCACAGTTCACACGGTGACACTGGACCCAGGTTCGTGTCCGAAACTATTCCATTTTTGTTTTCACTAGTCTACTTACAAGCTTCACACCTGATATATGTTTTCCACAATGTATAATAGCGTCGCCGCAGCACGCGACTGATCCATGCACGCCACAGACAGGCGCCGTCCATGCCACAGCTGAGGGGCCAGTTCACAGGCAGACACCGGTCCCAGGTTCGCGTCCGAAACTAGTTCTTTTTTTTTCTCACTAGTCTACTTACAGTCTTCATACATGATATATGATTTCTATTTATTTTCTAGGCGCATCCCCACGACGAGCGACCGAGCCACGCACGACACAGACCGGTGCCGGCCCTGCCACATCTGAGGGGGCGGTTCACACGCCGATACAGAGTATGACGGATCCCGAGTGTTCCACAGGTATTACTATTTTGATTTCTCGGCATTAGATTGAATTGTTAGAGGTGTGGCTCCAGACAATGAATAGATAATCTTGTTTTGTTTTTTAGTGACACCCGACACGCGGCTGCACCCACATCACGATAATATTGTCACTGTCCGGCCGCGTGGATCAGCTGAAACCTCGAGGTTCCGCGTGCGACGTCCCAACAAGTTGTCGCATCGTTTATTGAGCCCATTCGTTCCACTGGTCTGCAGGCGCCGCACGGCAAAGGAAGCGGATTTTTATAACTATGCTCTTGAGGACGCGGAGGCTGAACCATAAGTGCTTCTAAACACTAAACCCTTTAATTTATAATTTGCACATTTGTGTATTAACTGTTGGTTGGTGATAGGTTGAACGTGGGGGGATGGGTACTAGTTAGGCCAGCTTTCTTCAAAACGTGGCTCGACCTCAATGCGTTTCTCGAAGATACGGTATGTACAAGTATTCAAGTATTTTGTTTACGGGTTTGATTTTTATATATAATTAAGTTAACTGTAAAATAACATTTCATAGGTATTTGTTTCAGCACATAGATGCATATTTGGGGATTTTGCAGTACGATCCAGGCTGGCTCGGCGTCATCCCCCATAAGAAGGTGAAGTACGCCATCATGCCCGTCGAGTTTCTGGTTGGTCTCCTTGCCTGTACCCACTTCACAGTCTACTACGTATTCTTTCTTTTTTTTAAATAACGTAAGCGCTTCCATATTAAATGCAACAGGCCGGCCTGCTACGCGAGTGTTGGGACGTGCCCAACCGTCAAACCCATATGACGGAGTCCCAGGTCACTCACTTCAGGTTGTACGTCAGTGGGTGTAAGCCATCTTGGGGGTCCACGGCACACTGGACCGAGTTGGACGAGGTATGTGGAATACCTGCTTGTTGATCTCTTTCATTAGTGATGAAACAACTTACAAACTCATTGAACCCTGACTTCTTATTGCCCGTACACGTTATCTGCCCGTACAACCCAGGGGGTCACTGGGTCATTGTACGGATCCTCTTTAGGGAGAGGCTCGTCAAATTGCACGACAGTCTCGTCGCGATCCCGGGTCTACACCCCGAGCGAGCTACTGACCGCGTTCAGAAGATGTGGCCACTGCAGAAGCTCATGCCGGAGTTGTTAGGCCGTACTGGTTTCTATGGCGAGACTTTCAATTATACCAGGGCCCTTCCTTGGGAATTCCAATTCGCTGAAGAGAAAGAAGTGATCAGGCAGGAAGACGGCGCCTCCTGCGGGCCCCTAGCGTTGTTCACAGCAGCAGCTATCGTACGTGGCGGCTTCCCTTGACCTCCTTTTCTAGATGCAGGCACGATGCGATTGGCACAGGCCTTCGACATGTGGCACTTTAGTGCTGACCGGGATCAGAGCCCTCTCCATACCACTGAGGCTCCGCCGCCCGTCCACTTTGACATCGTTAGGGACACACAGCCCTGAGTTTTATGTTTCTTTGTCCTGGTCACCTTTTGTATACCGAATATTCCTCCCTCATGCACATTTCGCTCCATACTTATCACATTCAGTTTTTATTAATCTTATCATGCCATTGAATTATAATAACAATAATAAGAGTAACATAACAATAACAATAATAACAGTTACATACACCCTAATAATAATAAGGAGCAGGCCCGTTTAGGTCAAAACTGGAGTTGAAATTGCAGCAGTTCGTCGCATCATGCCCCTCGCCGCCACATGATGCACATATCTGGGGTGTGGACGGTCGATACTCAGATGGTCCGGCGCAATCGGCATTGGGGCCCAGACACCTCTTCCAATTATGGCCCACTACGCCGCACGCACTACACGTCTGTCTCCTTCTCGACCTGCGCGCTCCTTCCGGACCAGATGGAATTCGACTTTATTTTGGTTGACCGGCCTGCCTCGGGCAATCTGGCGGCAAGCACGTTGCTCTGGAAATCCGGGTCGGCATTATCCAGTCGTTCGGGTGCGGCATAGGAAACACTCTTGGTGTCCATACGCGAACCAGCACCGAACGCTTGTAGTGGGGGGACGCATATGCAGTCTGCTCTTGATTCACGGATCTGCAATTATATGCAACCAGTGTCAAACAGACAATGTCCGAGATTGCTCGCAACCTTTAAAAATTAATCTACCGCCTACGCTCGGCGCATACCTGATCGCTGCAGCTGCGTGTGCTGGCAAGGTATGAGATGCTGTTGGAACCTTTGGCACGTGCATGTCTTCATGCCCAGGTCTACTGTGTATGCCTTGCCTTTTTGATCCTCGATGTACTCATTGTGCTTCCTTGTTGGCATGGTAGCCCAAGCCATGATCCAAATACCCGATGGGCCATGTTCGAGGCAAAGAGCTAAGAAGTTTACGGAGCACGTGGCGGGACTGCTAAGGACGCATGTTGAAGTGTGGGAGCTGACCAAGCCAACCTTTGGAGGAAGAACAATGATCACATGGAAGCTGCCGGAGGAAGAAGGCTACGCAGAAAAACACTTAGCAGATTTCTGAAGAGTTCCGCTCGCCGCACACGATGTCTTTTCCACCGAACGCTATGTTTCTTCACATTGCGTGGGAACATCGCGAGGGAACATTGTGTTTGAACACTTAACGGAATTTTGAAGATCAAGTGACGCGATCCTCGCGACACCCGCACGCGACGTTTGTAACACCCCGGTTTTTGGTAACCCAGGTCGGGATGTCACCGCCACATCTCCCTAGTAAGACACGGTTTCTCCGAGCTTACTAAAGAGATGCAAGGCTAGGTATTGCAGTGTTTAAAACATTTAAAGCATTCAAAATAGCCCATACAATATAATTCAAAATTAATAATAGCATAGCGCAGCGGAAATATTTAGTTTAGTACAGTATCGCAGCGGAAAATATAAAAAGGGCCGACATGGCCAAAACACGGGTTAAACAGGCCCGTTCATAATATAGTCTAAGTACGAAATTTAAAAGCAAAATAAAAATTCCCAAAATCCCATGCATGATTCGTGCTCATACAGGCTCATTCCACATATTCTGTAAAGAAAGGAATAAAAATGGTTTTGGTCAGCAAAATTGCTGAGTAAGTTAACACATGCATGATTGTAGGGTTTAAAAGCCATAAGTTTAATAATTTAACAAAATCAGATTTAATTCCAAAATTTCCAAAATTTCATATCTGACTCGGAAACATCAAGATCTACAACTTTCGTGTTTTAACTTTTTCAATCCGAGATACCTAAGTAGGTCAAAAACGCCAATTTTCACATAAGAAGAAATCTGTCCGAGTTTAATACATCACAGATCAAAGATTTCAATTTCTACCATATCAATTCAACTCCAAATTTAATGAAATTTGACAGGGATCATCTTAAGGCATTTATCTACAACTTTCATGTTCGGCCAAAGATCTAAAACAGCCTAGATCCTATGTCAAAAACGTGATCAAGATCATTCCTAAGTTCTGTCCAAGATTTCAAGAACTAGGTTCAAACAGTTCGGTTTCGACAGGTTTTCACATATCAAATTAACTCCAAAAATTCTCAAATTTTTACAGTAGCTAGGTCTAAGTCTTAGGAACGTTTTTCGTCTTTTAAGTTTTTCCGTTTGAGTTCGTTTTAAAGGTCGGAAAAATTCAACAATTCTGTTGCGTCGGTAGGAAAACAAAAGTGGACAGATTTATGATTCTTGTCAAAACTTTTAGGTTTAGAATGTTTTAAAATCTCCCAAAACCATGTAAGGTTAACTTACAGTGTCTATGAACGTCGGGAATGTCCAATTCGGAGGCGTGGCTTCCAGATCACCGTTTCTCCTCTCCGTTCGTCGGGTTCTACGATCTAGATTCGATACGGGGTGTAGAAAGAAAAAGGAGATGATTAGGATTCGTTTTCGAATCGTTTATTGAATAAAGATTGGACCGAGACTTACCACGACTATGGAGATCTGTAGAGAAACTCGTCCAACAGCGTTCGTCTTGGTTTCGTGCCTCCGACGACTCCGGATTTAGGGTTTCAAACGTATAGAATGTTTTAGGGTTTTGTAACCTTGTTCGGGGCTCCCAAGGGGCTTATTTATAGAATTCTTAATTCCTAGGGCGTCCACAACCGACCTAGAAGTCTGGAGTCGAGAGTTGTTCAACCGAAAGTTCGAAAAATCCGCGTTCGGGTGAGAGATTCACGCAACCAACAAATCTGTCATGTGGCGCGGTCGTGGCGCGGTTTTCCCCATTGGGCGCGCGGCCACCGCGCCGTCTTCGCCTGGACTTCGGTCCGGGCGGGTCGTGCGATCCGTCGTGCTTTTCCGCCTCTCTTTCGGGTTTCTATCCCTCTATGCTCCCGAATTCCGATTTCCGGGGTATATTCGGGTTCATACTTCCTCTCTAATTTTATTCTCAGTCTAATTGGATGTTTTGGACTCGAATACTCGAGTTCATTAGTGTCGGGTTTTGGTGTACCATTTATCCATCCTTTTATTGAATTAAATTCCTTTAATCCCTTTTTAAGTAAAAATCTCATTTCTCATTTCCTTATATTTATTTATTTCTTTTATTTGCTGGATTTGTTTATTTATTTATAGTATTTATTTTATTTATAGTATTTATTTTATTTATTATTTATTTATTTAATTATTGTTTTATGTTATGTTGGAAAATTCTCGGGTATTACTGTAACACCCCGGTTTTCGGTAACCCAGGTCGGGATGTCACCGCCACATCTCCCTAGTAAGACACGGTTTCTCCGAGCTTACTAAAGAGATGCAAGGCTAGGTATTGCAGTGTTTAAAACATTTAAAGCATTCAAAATAGCCCATACAATATAATTCAAAATTAATAATAGCATAGCGCAGCGGAAATATTTACTTTAGTACAGTATCGCAGCGGAAAATATAAAAAGGGCCGACATGGCCAAAACACGGGTTAAACAGGCCCGTTCATAATGTAGTCTACGTACGAAATTTAAAAGCAAAATAAAAGTTCCCAAAATCCCATGCATGATTCGTGCTCACACATGCTCATTCCACATATTCTGTAAAGAAAGGAATAAAAATAGTTTTGATCAGCAAAATTGCTGAGTAAGTTAACACATGCATGATCGTAGGGTTTAAAAGCCATAACTTTAATAATTTAACAAAAGCATGATAATAACATAATATTTGATTTCATTTAATCCATATCATATAACACAATCTATCTCAGGCTCTATTTAATAACACATATCACATGGTTTAATCATAAAAGCCATAATTTTAAATAAAGCATTTAAATAATTTAATTGGACAACAATATAATTTAGTCTACTTTAATTTAATTTAGAATCCCCATTACATTCCCGATTCGGTATTTCAAGTTTCACGATAGAAATCGCGATGTCAACAAGTTTAGCCGGTAGCCCGGCGGCCGCAGCCGTATCAGCCATACCCAGTACCACTCCGGAGCCTCGGGAAACCCATACGGATATTCACGAGAGTGTAGGCTCTAAGTTTCGCCGTTTTGGCAATATCACATTTCAAGTATAGCGCGCGGGGTCACCATCGTCCATTACGGCACGAAGTGAATCGTTAGGGGGCACCCTGCAGAGCACTCACCCCTAATTTTAATTTATCAAGTTTGTAAGGGGATTTAGTTTTTAAAATCTGCCTTCCAATGTATTAATTTAGAAATAATATCTCAATTCGTTTCAACCCTAAAGGTTAATTCCATGTTTCAACAAGATTTCAAAATTTCGTTCGGTAAATCACAGTTTACTCCAAAATTCGTCTAAAATCAGATTTAATTCCAAAAATTCCAAAATTTCATATCTGACTCGAAACATCAAGATCTACAACTTTCGTGTTTTAACCTTTTCAATCCGAGATACCTAAGTAGGTCAAAATCGCCAATTTTCGCATAAGAAGAAATCTGTCCGAGTTTAATACATCACAGTTCAAAGATTTCAAATTCTACCATATCAATTCTACTCCAAATTTAATGAAATTTGACAGGGATCATCTTAAGACATTTATCTACAACTTTCATGTTTGGCCAAAGATCTAAAACAGCCTAGATCCTATGTCAAAAACGTGATCAAGATCATTCCTAAGTTCTGTCCAAGATTTCGAGATCTAGAATCAAACAGTTCGGTTTCAACGGGTTTTCACATAACAAATCAACTCCAAAAATTCCCAAATTTTTACAGTAGCTAGGTCTGAGTCTTAGGAACGTTTTTCGTGTTTTAAGTTTTTCCGTTTCAGCTCGTTTTAAGGGTCGGAAAAATTCACCAACTCTGTTGCGTCGGTAGAAAGCAAAAGTGGACAGATTTATGGTTCTTGGTGAAATCTTTTAGGTTTCGAATGTTTTAAAATCTCCCAAAACCATGTAAGGTTAACTTACAGTGTCTATAAACGTCGGGAATGTCCAATTCGGAGGCGTGGCTTCCAGATCACCGTTTCTCCTCTCCGTTCGTCGGGTTCTACGATCTAGATTCGATACGGGGGTGTAGAAAGAAAAACGAGATGATTAGGATTCGTTTTCGAATCGTTTATTGAATAAAGATTGGACCGAGACTTACCACGACTATGGAGATCTGTAGAGAAACTCGTCCAACAGCGTTCGTCTTGGTTTCGTGCCTCCGACGACTCCGGATTTAGGGTTTCAAACGTATAGAATGTTTTAGGGTTTTGTAACCTTGTTCGGGGCTCCCAAGGGGCTTATTTATAGAATTCTCAATTCCTAGGGCGTCCACAACCGACCTAGAAGTCTGGAGTCGAGAGTTGTTCAACCGAAAGTCGAAAAATCCGCGTTCGGGTGAGAGATTCACACAACCAACAAATCTGTCATGTGGCGCGGTCGTGGCGCGGTTTTCCCCATTGGGCGCGCGGCCACCGCGCCGTCTTCGCCTGGACTTCGGTCCGGGCGGGTCGTGCGATCCGTCGTGCTTTTCCGCCTCTCTTTCGGGTTTCTATCCCTCTATGCTCCCGAATTCCGATTTTCGGGGTATATTCGGGTTCATACTTTCTCTCTAATTTTATTCTTAGTCTAGTTGGATGTTTTGGACTCGAATACTCGAGTTCATTAGTGTCGGGTTTTGGTGTACCATTTATCCATCCTTTTATTGAATTAAATTCCTTTAATTCCTTTTTAAGTAAAAATCTCATTTCTCATTTCCTTATATTTATTTTTTTCTTTTATTTGCTGGATTTGTTTATTTATTTATAGTATTTATTTTATTTATAGTATTTATTTTATTTATTATTTATTTAATTATTGTTTTATGTTATGTTGGAAAATTCTCGGGTATTACAGTCTACCCTCCTTAAGAATCAACTTCGTCCTCGAAGTTGTGTTTCGGCTTTTCTCGTCTCGTGCTAAGGTCTTGTGTTTGTTTTATTATGTTGTGACTGAACTTAGAATTAAACTTCTAAGCTGCCTACGTACCCGGTAAAGGGATCAAGCCATAACGTAGTTCAAAAGTTTACAAAAATGCACGAAAAATTAGGGGGTATGACATCCTCTCCCCCTTAAGATTGCAGTTATGTCCCCATAACTGTGTCGGAATCGGTTTGGAACAATGTCGGGTATCGTTCCCTCATATCGGATTCTACTTCCCAAGTTGCCGTCTCACTTTCGTGGTTTGACCAAAGAACCTTGATCATTTTGATGGTTTTGTTCCTCGTTACTCGTTCCTTAGTATCGAGAATACGCACTGGGACTTCTTCGTAAGTCAAATCTTCATCGAGCTCAATTATCTCCGGTTGAAGTACATGTGTCGGGTCCGGCACATACTTCTTTAGTTGCGAGACATGGAAGACATTATGAACTCTATCTAAGTGTGGCGGTAAAGCCAATCGGTAGGCTAGAGTTCCGACTCGTTCTAGAATCTCGTAAGGTCCTATGTATCGAGGACTTAACTTCCCTCGTTTGCCAAAGCGCATCACCCCTTTCATGGGTGATATCTTTAGCATGACCCTATCTCCCACTTGAAATTCTAGGTCTCGTCGTCTCACGTCGGCATAACTCTTTTGACGGTCTTGAGCGGCTTTCATCTTCTCTTGAATCACTTTGATTTGTTGAGCCATGTCTTCGATAAGTTGTGGTCCCACTACCACGGACTTATCGTTTTCTTCCCAGCTCAAAGGGCTTCGGCACTTTCGTCCATGCAATGCCTCGAAAGGTGCCATGCCAATACTCGCATGGTAACTATTATTATAGGAAAACTCAACCAAGGGTAAATGAGATTCCCAATTCCCTTTGAATTCCAACACGCATGCTCTCAGCATGTCTTCTAGTGTTTGGATTGTTCTCTCGGTTTGTCCATCCGTCATCGGGTGGAATGCGGTGCTCATTTTGATTTGAGTACCGAGAGCTTTTTGTAACTCCGTCCAGAAATGAGAGACAAATCTACTGTCTCTATCGGAAATGATATCATGTGGTACTCCATGTCGTCGTACCACATTATCAATGTAGGCTCGGGCCAATTGGTCCATAGTCCACGTGTCTTTCATTGGGATAAATATGGCTGTCTTCGTTAGCCTGTCCACAATCACCCAAATCTTGTTCATGCCTTTAGGTGATCGAGGTAATCCCGAGACAAAGTCCATTGAGATGCTATCCCACTTCCAACTTGGAATCTCTAGTGGTTGCATCAATCCTAAGGGTTTATGTCGCACTGCCTTAACCTTTTGGCAGGTGAGACATCTCGCCACGAAATTTGCCACTTCCTTCTTCATTCCCGGCCACCAATAGATCTTCTTCAGATCTTTGTATAGCTTGTCACCTCCGGGATGTACGGAATATGGCGTGTTGTGCCCTTCCTCCATCAACCTTTGCTTCAATTCGGCACATTTAAGAGGCACACACCACCTCCCTTTGAAACGGATGCTTCCGTCCTCGTGGACAGCAAATCCTATTGCCTTTCCTTCGGCAATATACCCTTTTATCTTCTCGAGTTTCGGGTCGCCCGGTTGAGCGAGTCGAATCTCGTCCAATATTGGAGTTTCTACGACCATGGCATTGACCGTTTCTCTCACTGTGCCAGGATGCACAAGTTCTAACTCCAATCTTGCCAAATCCATGTACAATGCCGGCGGAATTACCAACGAGTTTGTCACGTGTTGGGTTTTCCGACTTAGGGCATCGGCTACCACATTCGCCTTCCCCTCGTGGTATGCTATCTCTAAATCGTAGTCTTTAATGAGTTCCAACCACCTTCGCTGTCTCAAATTCAACTCCTTCTGAGTGAATATATATTTCAAGCTCTTGTGGTCGGTGAACATTCGACACTTCCGCCCATAAAGATAATGTCTCCATATCTTTAGAGCGAAAACGACCGCTGCCAACTCCAGGTCATGTGTCGGATAATTTTCCTCGTGAGGTTTTAGTTGGCGTGATGCATAGGCTACGACTCTCGAGTCTTGCATCAAAACACAACCTAAACCTTCCTTCGAAGCATCGCTATATACTTCGAAGTCACCATTCTCTGATGGTAGTGTTAATACGGGTGTGGTTGTGAGTCGTTTCTTCAGCTCTTGAAACGATGTCTCACATGCTTCGGTCCACTCGTATTTCGCTCCTTTCTTTAATAGCTGGGTCAAAGGACGTGCAATCCTTGAAAATTCCGTCACAAATCGTCTATAGTATCCGGCTAATCCAAGGAAACTCCTTATTTCCATTGGACTTTTCGGAGTTGCCCATTCAGTTACGGCAGAAACTTTTGCCGGATCCACTGATACTCCATCAGCGGATACTATGTGTCCGAGAAATGCCACTTCTTTCAGCCTGAAGTCACATTTCGACAGCTTGCCGTATAGCTGATTTCTTCGCAAGGTCTCCAACACTTGATGTAAGTGCTTCGCATGCTCCTCCTCGCTCTTCGAGTAGATCAGGATGTCGTCGATGAACACTACGACGCACTGATCTAACAATTCTCGGAACACGTTGTTCATGAGATTCATGAACATGGCCGGAGCATTTGTTAGCCCGAAGGATAACACTGTGAACTCGTAATGGCCATATCGCGTTCGAAACGCCGTCTTTGGAATGTCCTTCTCGGCGATCCTCAATTGATGATACCCAGATCGCAAATCGATCTTCGAGAATACTGAAGCTCCCTTCAGTTGATCAAACAGATCCTCTATTCTCGGTAGGGGGTATTTATTCTTAATGGTCACTTGGTTTAGTCCTCGGTAATCTATGCAAAGACATAGTCCTCCGTCTTTCTTCTTGACAAACAAGACCGGTGCTCCCCAAGGGGACGTACTCGGTCTTATGTAGCCTTTCCCCAATAGCTCCTCGAGTTGTTCCTTTAACTCCTTCATTTCCAGTGGTGCCATCCGGTACGGAGCTTTCGAGACAGGCTCTGTCCCCGGAATGAGATCTATGGTGAATTCAAGATCTCTCTCAGGTGGCATGCCCGGAACGTCTTCAGGGAACACGTCCGGGTATTCTCTTACCACTGGTATGCTATCAACCTTGTTCTCTTCCGCCTCAAGGTTGTGCACATAGCACGCATATAGTTCATACCCCTTACGCATCAAGTTACTTAGTTTAAGTGCACTAACGATTTTGTTACTTTTCTTAGGGGGCTGAGAGTAAAAGATAACTCTCTTTCCCCTACTTTTTGACAAGGTGATCTTTTGCTTTTGGCATTCGATCACCGCTTTATACTGGGATAGCCAATCCATCCCCAGTATGATGTCAAAATCTCTTAAGTTAAATTCTACTAAGTTTGCGAAGAATTCTACGTTCTTTATCACTATAGGAATTCCGTTAAATCGTTTAGAGCAAGACACTACTTCTCCAGAAGGCAATTGAATTCCTAAGCTAATTCTCTCGCACTTAGGTAGATCTAACTCAGGCACTATCCTTGATGCAATAATTGAGCAACTAGCTCCGGAATCAAATAAAATTCTAAGGGGTGTATTCAAAACGTGAAATGTACCTGCCATCACTTCTCCCTGCGCAGGCACGTCCGCTTGGTTCACCACATTGAGCCTCCCCATAGGGCGTCCCTGATTGCCCTGCTGATTCGCATTCGGCTGCTGATTTTGTTGCTGGTTTTGATTCTGTGGGGGCGGAGGTCGTTGGTTCTGGTTCTGGTTTTGCGGCCTATTTTGAGGGGGTCTGTACCCTTGGTTATTGCCGTTTCGCCCGTTTTGGTTTTGAGGCTGTTCTTGCCCCGCGACTAAGTCGTCCATCTTTGTTATGTTCTCGAGCCTAGTTCGACATTCCCGTCGAACGTGACCCATTCGACTGCATCGGTAACAAGCGCCTTATTGCGGGCATCCCCTTGCCAGATGTGGTCGTCCACATCGCGGGCAAGGCGGTACCGGATCTTCTTGATTGAACCTCCTCCCAGTGTTGTTTTGTTGGGGCCTATTCGACCCTCTGCGCTGCTCGTTCCTTCCAGTGTTGTTCTCGTTTCGTGATTCTCGACTTCTCTTGTCTTGAGGACCCCTGCTGGACTCCCCACTCACCCTTCTTTTCAGCTGCTGCACGCGTGCTACCGCTACAGCGCGATCGTATACGGCTTGCAAATCGGGGTAGTGTACCCCCGCGATCACCTCGCGCACAGACAGGTTCAGTCCCATCTCGAACTTCTGTGCCTTTTCCGCATCAGTAGGCACTAGCCTTGGTGCGAACCTCACCAGCTCCTTAAAGCGGGTGTAGTATTCTTGCACCGTTTGGCTTCCTTGCTTCAGTGACAGGAATTCCTCGTACATGGCAGCTTTGGTACTCAAGGGATAGAATCGATCCCTGAGTAGTTCCATCATCTCCATCCACGAATAAGGCTCGTCATCTTCGGTCAGTTTGGCTTGCGTTGCTTGCCACCAGTCGTCAGCTTCGCCTCCCAAGTAGTATGAAGCGACATGTACCCTTTCTCCTTCCGGACATTTGACCGCTCCTAGCAGCTTGTCAAAAGTCCGGATCCATTCCTCCAGTTTAGCCGGATCCTCCTCACCAGCATAGTGGGGCGGCTGGTAGGGATTCACCGTCGCCAGGTAGTTAGGGCGAGCTTGGGGCGGAGGTACCGCCGCAGCTTGACCCTGGTTGACTTGCGCGTTTCCGAGCGCAATCAACACTTCCTCTATCGTCCTAAGACGATCGCCCACATTGTTCGGTGCGGGGGCGTCCTGCGCACCTTGGGGCTGTTCCTCAACAGGTTGGTTTGGTTCAGTGACGTTTGGTGGTGTTTCAGTAGGTGTTTCAGTAGTGGTTTGGGGAGCAGGTTGGGCTCTGCCTCTTCCTCTTCCTCTGGGTGCCATTCTGGTACAAATAGGATAGTTTAGGACTGATGAATTTTGCATATAGTCTAAGCAATTTCTATGAATGTATATGTGTGTAGTAATTTAGCACGTGGTGCTTTGTTCGGATTAAGAAGCATCGTATGCTTCGGGGTTTTATTTTATTTTGTTTTGTTTTGTTTTGATTCAAAATAAATCGGGCATTTTATTTCCTCAAAAGAATTTTTTTAGTACAAAAGTAGCGACATTTTCCCTAGCAAAATAGTATCTAATAATAGAAGCTCTAGTGTCTCATGACATCCTGCGGTGGGGTAGCAGGATCTTCCTCCGGATCTTCCTCCTCCGAACTCGGCGGTAGTAGGTCGTCAAAGATAGTGTTTAAGTCTTGCCCGTGGGCATCGATGTATTCCTTTAGTATTAAGTTTTGTGTAGTGAGGGTTTGGACTTGGCGCTCGAGTTGGTTTATGCGGTGATGATCCGCCTCTCTCAAGTTGCCCATGTGATGTAAATTGGCCTCCAATTGAGCCATACGGTACTTCATCTGCTCTAGGGTTTGGTGGGAATCGAGATGTACACTCATCATCCTGACCAACAACTGCATCATGTCTTGACTAGCCATCTAGCGAAAGCAAGAGATCTAAGTTAATATTCGCCAAGATTCTAGTTCAATTCGCCCAGATTCTAAGTTCGAGTTCCCAAGATTCTAAGTTCAAGTTTCGCCAAGATGCTAAGTTCAAGTTTCGCAAAGATTCTAAGTTCAAGTTTCGCAAAGATTCTAAGTTCATAACAGAGATGCAACATGCATATGCAAATGATACTTCCCCCCAATAATAATTTAATGCACCATATATATATATTTTTCCCATGGGTTTTAAAATAAAGAATAAAATTTCTCCATGGAAATAATAATTTAAAATTTAAAATAATAGTCAAAATATTAATAGTAGCTTAAAAAAAATAATAATGGTTTTAAAATAATAGTTTAAAAATAGCCGGGCTCTGATACCAACTTGTAACACCCCGGTTTTTGGTAACCCAGGTCGGGATGTCACCGCCACATCTCCCTAGTAAGACACGGTTTCTCCGAGCTTACTAAAGAGATGCAAGGCTAGGTATTGCAGTGTTTAAAACATTTAAAGCATTCAAAATAGCCCATACAATATAATTCAAAATTAATAATAGCATAGCGCAGCGGAAATATTTAGTTTAGTACAGTATCGCAGCGGAAAATATAAAAAGGGCCGACATGGCCAAAACACGGGTTAAACAGGCCCGTTCATAATGTAGTCTACGTACGAAATTTAAAAGCAAAATAAAAGTTCCCAAAATCCCATGCATGATTCGTGCTCACACATGCTCATTCCACATATTCTGTAAAGAAAGGAATAAAAATGGTTTTGATCAGCAAAATTGCTGAGTAAGTTAACACATGCATGATCGTAGGGTTTAAAAGCCATAACTTTAATAATTTAACAAAAGCATGATAATAACATAATATTTGATTTCATTTAATCCATATCATATATCTATCTCAGGCTCTATTTAATAACACATATCACATGGTTTAATCATAAAAGCCATAATTTTAAATAAAGCATTTAAATAATTTAATTGGACAACAATATAATTTAGTCTACTTTAATTTAATTTAGAATCCCCATTACATTCCCGATTCGGTATTTCAAGTTTCACGATAGAAATCGCGATGTCAACAAGTTTAGCCGGTAGCCCGGCGGTCGCAGCCGTATCAGCCATACCCAGTACCACTCCGGAGCCTCGGGAAACCCATACGGATATTCACGAGAGTGTAGGCTCTAAGTTTCGCCGTTTTGGCAATATCACATTTCAAGTATAGCGCGCGGGGTCACCATCGTCCATTACGGCACGAAGTGAATCGTTAGGGGGCACCCTGCAGAGCACTCACCCCTAATTTTAATTTATCAAGTTTGTAAGGGGATTTAGTTTTTAAAATCTGCCTTCCAATGTATTAATTTAGAAATAATATCTCAATTCGTTTCAACCCTAAAGGTTAATTCCATGTTTCAACAACATTTCAAAATTTCGTTCGGTAAATCACAGTTTACTCCAAAATTCGTCTAAAATCAGATTAGATTTAATTCCAAAAATTCCAAAATTTCATATCTGACTCGGAAACATCAAGATCTACAACTTTCGTGTTTTAACTTTTTCAATCCGAGATACCTAAGTAGGTCAAAATCGCCAATTTTCACATAAGAAGAAATCTGTCCGAGTTTAATACATCACAGTTCAAAGATTTCAAATTCTACCATATCAATTCTACTCCAAATTTAATGAAATTTGACAGGGATCATCTTAAGACATTTATCTACAACTTTCATGTTTGGCCAAAGATCTAAAACAGCCTAGATCCTATGTCAAAAACGTGATCAAGATCATTCCTAAGTTCTGTCCAAGATTTCGAGATCTAGAATCAAACAGTTCGGTTTCAACGGGTTTTCACATATCAAATCAACTCCCAAAATTCCCAATTTTTACAGTAGCTAGGTCTGAGTCTTAGGAACGTTTTTTGTGTTTTAAGTTTTTCCGTTTGAGCTCGTTTTAAGGGTCGTAAAAATTCACCAACTCTGTTGCGTCGGTAGAAAGCAAAAGTGGACAGATTTATGGTTCTTGGTGAAATCTTTTAGGTTTCGAATGTTTTAAAATCTCCCAAAACCATGTAAGGTTAACTTACAGTGTCTATGAACGTCGGGAATGTCCAATTCGGAGGCGTGGCTTCCAGATCACCGTTTCTCCTCTCCGTTCGTCGGGTTCTACGATCTAGATTCGATACGGGGGTGTAGAAAGAAAAAGGAGATGATTAGGATTCGTTTTCGAATCGTTTATTGAATAAAGATTGGACCGAGACTTACCACGACTATGGAGATCTGTAGAGAAACTCGTCCAACAGCGTTCGTCTTGGTTTCGTGCCTCCGACGACTCCGGATTTAGGGTTTCAAACGTATAGAATGTTTTAGGGTTTTGTAACCTTGTTCGGGGCTCCCAAGGGGCTTATTTATAGAATTCTCAATTCCTAGGGCGTCCACAACCGACCTAGAAGTCTGGAGTCGAGAGTTGTTCAACCGAAAGTCGAAAAATCCGCGTTCGGGTGAGAGATTCACGCAACCAACAAATCTGTCATGTGGCGCGGTCGTGGCGCGGTTTTCCCCATTGGGCGCGCGGCCACCGCGCCGTCTTCGCCTGGACTTCGGTCCGGGCGGGTCGTGCGATCCGTCGTGCTTTTCCGCCTCTCTTTCGGGTTTCTATCCCTCTATGCTCCCGAATTCCGATTTCCGGGGTATATTCGGGTTCATACTTTCTCTCTAATTTTATTCTTAGTCTAGTTGGATGTTTTGGACTCGAATACTCGAGTTCATTAGTGTCGGGTTTTGGTGTACCATTTATCCATCCTTTTATTGAATTAAATTCCTTTAATTCCTTTTTTAAGTAAAAATCTCATTTCTCATTTCCTTATATTTATTTATTTCTTTTATTTGCTGGATTTGTTTATTTATTTATAGTATTTATTTTATTTATAGTATTTATTTTATTTATTATTTATTTAATTATTGTTTTATGTTATGTTGGAAAATTCTCGGGTATTACAATTACAGTCTACCCTCCTTAAGAATCAACTTCGTCCTCGAAGTTGTGTTTCGGCTTTTCTCGTCTCGTGCTAAGGTCTTGTGTTTGTTTTATTATGTTGTGACTGAACTTAGAATTAAACTTCTAAGCTGCCTACGTACCCGGTAAAGGGATCAAGCCATAACGTAGTTCAAAAGTTTACAAAAATGCACGAAAAATTAGGGGGTATGACATCCTCTCCCCCTTAAGATTGCAGTTATGTCCCAATAACTGTGTCGGAATCGGTTTGGAACAATGTCGGGTATCGTTCTCTCATATCGGATTCTACTTCCCAAGTTGCCGTCTCACTTTCGTGGTTTGACCAAAGAACCTTGATCATTTTGATGGTTTTGTTCCTCGTTACTCGTTCCTTAGTATCGAGAATACGCACTGGGACTTCTTCGTAAGTCAAATCTTCATCGAGCTCAATTATCTCCGGTTGAAGTACATGTGTCGGGTCCGGCACATACTTCTTTAGTTGCGAGACATGGAAGACATTATGAACTCTATCTAAGTGTGGCGGTAAAGCCAATCGGTAGGCTAGAGTTCCGACTCGTTCTAGAATCTCGTAAGGTCCTATGTATCGAGGACTTAACTTCCCTCGTTTGCCAAAGCGCATCACCCCCTTCATGGGTGATATCTTTAGCATGACTCTATCTCCCACTTGAAATTCTAGGTCTCGTCGTCTCACGTCGGCATAACTCTTTTGACGGTCTTGAGCGGCTTTCATCTTCCCTTGAATCACTTTGATTTGTTGAGCCATGTCTTCGATAAGTTGTGGTCCCACTACCACGGACTTATCGTTTTCTTCCCAGCTCAAAGGGCTTCGGCACTTTCGTCCATACAATGCCTCGAAAGGTGCCATGCCAATACTCGCATGGTAACTATTATTATAGGAAAACTCAATCAAGGGTAAATGAGATTCCCAATTCCCTTTGAACTCCAACACGCATGCTCTCAGCATGTCTTCTAGTGTTTGGATTGTCCTTTCGGTTTGTCCATCCGTCATCGGGTGGAATGCGGTGCTCATTTTGATTTGAGTACCGAGAGCTTTTTGTAACTCCGTCCAGAAATGAGAGACAAATCTACTGTCTCTATCGGAAATGATATCGTGTGGTACTCCATGTCGTCGTACCACGTTATCAATGTAGGCTCGGGCCAATTGGTCCATAGTCCACGTGTCTTTCATTGGGATAAATATGGATGTCTTCGTTAGCCTATCCACAATCACCCAAATCTTGTTCAGGCCTTTAGGTGATCGGGGTAATCCCGAGACAAAGTCCATTGAGATGCTATCCCACTTCCAACTTGGAATCTCTAGTGGTTGCATCAATCCTAAGGGTTTATGTCGCACTGCTTTAACCTTTTGGCAGGTGAGACATCTCGCCACGAAATTTGCCACTTCCTTCTTCATTCCCGGCCACCAATAGATCTTCTTCAGATCTTTGTATAGCTTGTCACCTCCGGGATGGACGGAGTATGGCGTGTTGTGCCCTTCCTCCATCAACCTTTGCTTCAACTCGGCACATTTAAGAGGCACACACCATGTACCTTTAAAACGGATGCTTCCATCCTCGTGGACAGCAAATCCTATTGCCTTTCCTTCGGCAATATACTCTTTTATCTTCTCGAGTCTCGGGTCGCCCGGTTGAGCGAGTCGAATCTCGTCCAATATTGGAGTTTCTACGACCATGGCATTGACCGTTTCTCCCACTGTGCCAGGATGCACAAGTTCTAACTCCAATCTTGCCAAATCCATGTACAATGCCGGCGGAATTACCGACGAGTTTGTCACGTGTTGGGTTTTCCGACTTAGGGCATCGGCTACCACATTCGCCTTCCCCTCGTGGTATGCTATCTCTAAATCGTAGTCTTTAATGAGTTCCAACCACCTTCGCTGTCTCAAATTCAACTCCTTCTGAGTGAATATATATTTCAAGCTCTTGTGGTCGGTGAACATTCGACACTTCCGCCCATAAAGATAATGTCTCCGTATCTTTAGAGCGAAAACGACCGCTGCCAACTCCAGGTCATGTGTCGGATAATTTTCCTCGTGAGGTTTTAGTTGGCGTGATGCATAGGCTACGACTCTCGAGTCTTGCATCAAAACACAACCTAAACCTTCCTTCGAAGCATCGCTATATACTTCGAAGTCACCATTCTCTGATGGTAGTGTTAATACGGGTGTGGTTGTGAGTCGTTTCTTCAGCTCTTGAAACGATGTCTCACATGCTTCGGTCCACTCGTATTTTGCTCCTTTCTTAAGTAGCTGGGTCAAAGGACGTGCAATCCTTGAAAAGTCCTTCACAAATCGTCTATAGTATCCGGCTAATCCAAGGAAACTCCTTATTTCCGTTGGACTTTTCGGAGTTGCCCATTCAGTTACGGCAGAAACTTTTGCCGGATCCACTGATACTCCATCAACGGATACTATGTGTCCGAGAAATGCCACTTCTTCAGCCAGAAGTCACATTTCGACAGCTTGCCGTATAGCTGATTTCTTCGCAAGGTCTCCAACACTTGATGTAAGTGCTTCGCATGCTCCTCCTCGCTCTTCGAGTAGATCAGGATGTCGTCGATGAACACTACGACGCACTGATCTAACAATTCTCGGAACACGTTGTTCATGAGATTCATGAACATGGCCGGAGCATTTGTTAGCCCGAAGGATAACACTGTGAACTCGTAATGGCCATATCGCGTTCGAAATGCCGTCTTCGGAATGTCCTTTCGGCGATCCTCAATTGATGATACCCAGATTGCAAATCGATCTTCGAGAATACTGAAGCTCCCTTCAGTTGATCAAACAGATCCTCTATTCTCGGTAGGGGGTATTTATTCTTAATAGTCACTTGGTTTAGTCCTCGGTAATCTATGCAAAGACGTAGCCCTCCGTCTTTCTTCTTGACAAACAAAACCGGTGCTCCCCAAGGGGACGTACTCGGTCTTATGTAGCCTTTTCCCAATAGCTCCTCGAGTTGTTCCTTTAACTCCTTCATTTCCTGTGGTGCCATCCGGTACGGAGCTTTCGAGACAGGCTCTATCCCCGGAATGAGATCTATGGTGAATTCAAGATCTCTCAGGTGGCATGCCCGGAACGTCTTCAGGGAACACGTCCGGGTATTCTCTTACCACTGGTATGCTATCAACCTTGTTCTCTTCCGCCTCAAGGTTGTGCACATAGCACGCATATAGTTCATACCCCTTACGCATCAAGTTACTTAGTTTAAGTGCACTAACGATTTTGTTACTTTTCTTAGGGGGCTGAGAGTAAAAGATAACTCTCTTTCCCCTACTTTTTGACAAGGTGATCTTTTGCTTTTGGCATTCGATCACCGCTTTATACTGGGATAGCCAATCCATCCCCAGTATGATGTCAAAGTCTCTTAAGTTAAATTCTACCAAGTTCGCGAAGAATTCTACGTTCTTTATCACTATAGGAATTCCGTTATATCGTTTAGAGCAAGACACTACTTCTCCAGAAGGCAATTGAATTCCTAAGCTAATTCTCTCGCACTTAGGTAGATCTAACTCAGGCACTATCCTTGATGCAATAATTGAGCAACTAGCTCCGGAATCAAATAAAATTCTAAGGGGTGTATTCAAAACGTGAAATGTACCTGCCATCACTTCTCCTTGCGCAGGCACGTCCGCTTGGTTCACCACATTGAGCCTCCCCACAGGGCGTCCTTGGTTGCCCTGCTGATTCGCGTTTTGCTGCTGGTTCGGCTGTTGGTTTTGATTCTGCGGGGGCGGAGGTCGTTGGTTCTGGTTCTGGTTTTGCGGCCTATTTTGAGGGGGTCGGTACCCTTGGTTATTGCCGTTCCGCCCGTTTTGGTTTTGAGGCTGTTCTTGCCCCGCGACTAAGTCGTCCCTCTTTGTTATGTTCTCGAGCCTAGTTCGGCATTCCCGTCGAACGTGACCCATTCGACCGCATCGGTAACAGGCGCCTTGTTGCGGGCATCCCCTTGCCAGATGTGGTCGTCCACATCGCGGGCAAGGCGGTACCGGATCTTCTTGATTGAACCTCCTCCCAGTGTTGTTTTGTTGGGGCCTATTCGACCCTCTGCGCTGCTCGTTCCTTCCAGTGTTGTTCTCGTTTCGTGAATCTCGACTTCTCTTGTCTTGAGGACCCCTGCTGGACTCCCCACTCACCCTTCTTTTCAGCTGCTGCACGCGTGCTACCGCTACAGCGCGATCGTATACGGCTTGCAAATCGGGGTAGTGTACCCCCGCGATCACCTCGCGCACAGACAGGTTCAGTCCCATCTCGAACTTCTGTGCCTTTTCCGCATCAGTAGGCACTAGCCTTGGTGCGAACCTCACCAGCTCCTTAAAGCGGGTGTAGTATTCTTGCACCGTTTGGCTTCCTTGCTTCAGTGACAGGAATTCCTCGTACATGGCAGCTTTGGTACTCAAGGGATAGAATCGATCCCTGAGTAGTTCCATCATCTCCATCCACGAGTAAGGCTCGTCATCTTCAGTCAGTTTGGCTTGCGTTTCTTGCCACCAGTCATCAGCTTCGCCTCCCAAGTAGTACGAAGCGACATGTACTCTCTCTCCTTCCGGACATTTGACCGCTCCTAGCAGCTGGTCAAAAGTCCGGATCCATTCCTCCAGTTTAGCTGGATCCTCCTCACCAGCATAGTGGGGCGGCTGGTAGGGATTCACCATCGCTAGGTAGTTAGAGCGAGCTTGGGGCGGAGGTACCGCCGCAGCTTGACCCTGGTTGACTTGCGCGTTTCCGAGCGCAATCAACACTTCCTCTATCGTCCTAAGACGATCGCCCACATTGTTCGGTGCGGGGGCGTCCTGCGCACCTTGGGGTTGTTCCATTTCAGGTTGAATCGGTTCAGTGACGTTGGGTAGTGTCTCCGTAGGAGTTTCAGTGGTGGTTTGGGGAGCGGTTTGAGTCCTTCCTCTTCCTCTAGGTGCCATTCTGGTACAAATAGGATAGTTTAGGACTGATGAATTTAGCATATGGTCTAAGCAATTTCTATGATTGTATATGTGTGTAGTAATTTAGCACGTGGTGCCTTGTTCGAGTTAAGAAGCATCGTCTGTTTTGGGGTTTCATCTTATTTTGTTTTGTTTTGTTTTGATTAAAAAAAAAAATAAATCGGCATTTTATTCCCTCAAAAGAAATTTTAGTACAAAAGTAGAAATATTTTCCTAGCAAAACAATGTCTAACAGTAGAATCTCTAGTGCCTCATGACGTCTCTCGGCGGGGTAGCAGGATCTTCCTCCGGATCTTCCTCCTCCGAACTCGGCGGTAGTAGGTCGTCAAAGATAGTGTTTAAGTCTTGCCCGTGGGCATCGATGTATTCCTTTAGTATTAAGTTTTGTGTAGTGAGGGTTTGGACTTGGCGTT
This sequence comes from Hygrophila difformis, assembly GCA_030278955.1. Lineage (NCBI taxonomy): Eukaryota > Viridiplantae > Streptophyta > Magnoliopsida > Lamiales > Acanthaceae > Hygrophila > Hygrophila difformis. The sequence goes on from JAOANR010000009.1 coordinate 21,886,764, forward strand.
CGAGTTGGTTTATGCGGTGATGATCCGCCTCTCTCAAGTTGCCCATGTGATGTAAATTGGCCTCTAATTGAGCCATACGGTACTTCATCTGCTCTAGGGTCTGGTGGGAATCGAGATGAACACTCATCATCCTGACCAACAACTGCATCATGTCTTGACTAGCCATCTAGCGCACGCAAGAGATCTAAGTTAATATTCGCCAATATTCTAGTTCAATTCGCCCAGATTCTAAGTTCGAGTTTCCAAGATTCTAAGTTCAAGTTTCGCCAAGATGCTAAGTTCAAGTTTCGCAAAGATTCTAAGTTCAAGTTTCGCAAAGATTCTAAGTTCATAGCAGAGATGCAACATGCATATGCAAATGATAGTTCCCCCCAATAATAATTTAATGCACCATATATATTTTTCCCATGGGTTTTAAAATAAAATGTCTCCATGGAAATAAAAATTTAAAATTTAAAATAATAGTCAAAATATTAATAATAGTTTAAAAATAATAATGGTTTAAAAATAATAGTTTAAAAATAATAGTGGTTTAAATAATAGTTTAAAAATAGTAATGGTTTAAAAATAATAGTTTAAAAATAGCCGGGCTCTGATACCAACTTGTAACACCCCGGTTTTTGGTAACCCAGGTCGGGATGTCACCGCCACATCTCCCTAGTAAGACACGGTTTCTCCGAGCTTACTAAAGAGATGCAAGGCTAGGTATTGCAGTGTTTAAAACATTTAAAGCATTCAAAATAGCCCATACAATATAATTCAAAATTAATAATAGCATAGCGCAGCGGAAATATTTAGTTTAGTACAGTATCGCAGCGGAAAATATAAAAAGGGCCGACATGGCCAAAACACGGGTTAAACAGACCCGTTCATAATATAGTCTAAGTACGAAATTTAAAAGCAAAATAAAAATTCCCAAAATCCCATGCATGATTCGTGCTCATACAGGCTCATTCCACATATTCTGTAAAGAAAGGAATAAAAATGGTTTTGGTCAGCAAAATTGCTGAGTAAGTTAACACATGCATGATTGTAGGGTTTAAAAGCCATAAGTTTAATAATTTAACAAAAGCATGATAACAACATAATATTTAGTTTCATCTAATCCATATCCAATAGCATAATTTATCTCAGGCTCTATTTAATAACACAGATCACATGGTTCAAGATAATAGCCATAATTTAAATAAAGCATTTAAATAATTTAATTTGACAACAATATCATTTAATCTAGTTTAATTTGATTTAGAATCCCCATTACATTCCCGATTCGGTATTTCAAGTTTCACGATAGAAATCGCGATGTCAACAAGTTTAGCCGGTAGCCCGGCGGCCGCAGCCGTATCAGCCATACCCAGTACCACTCCGGAGCCTCGGGAACCCCATACAGATATTCACGAGAGTGTAGGCTCTAAGTTTCACCGTTTTGGCAATATCACATTTCAAGTATAGCGCGCGGGGTCACCATCGTCCATTGCGGCACAAAGTGAATCGTTAGGGGGCACCCTGCAGAGCACTCACCCCTAATTTTAATTTATCAAGTTTGTAAGGGGATTTAGTTTTTTAAAATCTGCCTTCCAATGTATTAATTTAGAAATAATATCTCAATTCGTTTCAACCCTAAAGGTTAATTCCATGTTTCAACAAGATTTCAAAATTTCGTTCGGTAAACCACAGTTTACTCCAAAATTCGTTTAAAATCAGATTTAATTCCAAAAATTCCAAAATTTCATATCTGACTCGGAAACATCAAGATCTACAACTTTCGTGTTTTAACTTTTTCAATCCGAGATACCTAAGTAGGTCAAAAACGCCAATTTTCACATAAGAAGAAATCTGTCCGAGTTTAATACATCACAGATCAAAGATTTCAATTTCTACCATATCAATTCAACTCCAAATTTAATGAAATTTGACAGGGATCATCTTAAGGCATTTATCTACAACTTTCATGTTCGGCCAAAGATCTAAAACAGCCTAGATCCTATGTCAAAAACGTGATCAAGATCATTCCTAAGTTCTGTCCAAGATTTCAAGAACTAGGTTCAAACAGTTCGGTTTCGACAGGTTTTCACATATCAAATCAAATCCAAAAATTCTCAAATTTTTACAGTAGCTAGGTCTAAGTCTTAGGAACGTTTTTCGTCTTTTAAGTTTTTCCGTTTGAGTTCGTTTTAAAGGTCGGAAAAATTCAACAATTCTGTTGCGTCGGTAGGAAAAAAAAAGTGGACAGATTTATGATTCTTGTCAAAACTTTTAGGTTTCGAATGTTTTAAAATCTCCCAAAACCATGTAAGGTTAACTTACAGTGTCTATGAACGTCGGGAATGTCCAATTCGGAGGCGTGGCTTCCAGATCACCGTTTCTCCTCTCCGTTCGTCGGGTTCTACGATCTAGATTCGATACGGGGTGTAGAAAGAAAAAGGAGATGATTAGGATTCGTTTTCGAATCGTTTATTGAATAAAGATTGGACCGAGACTTACCACGACTATGGAGATCTGTAGAGAAACTCGTCCAACAGCGTTCGTCTTGGTTTCGTGCCTCCGACGACTCCGGATTTAGGGTTTCAAACGTATAGAATGTTTTAGGGTTTTGTAACCTTGTTCGGGGCTCCCAAGGGGCTTATTTATAGAATTCTTAATTCCTAGGGCGTCCACAACCGACCTAGAAGTCTGGAGTCGAGAGTTGTTCAACCGAAAGTCGAAAAATCCGCGTTCGGGTTAGAGATTCACGCAACCAACAAATCTGTCATGTGGCGCGGTCGTGGCGCGGTTTTCCCCATTGGGCGCGCGGCCACCGCGCCGTCTTCGCCTGGACTTCGGTCCGGGCGGGTCGTGCGATCCGTCATGCTTTTCCGCCTCTCTTTCGGGTTTCTATCCCTCTATGCTCCCGAATTCCGATTTCCGGGGTATATTCGGGTTCATACTTCCTCTCTAATTTTATTCTCAGTCTAATTGGATGTTTTGGACTCGAATACTCGAGTTCATTAGTGTCGGGTTTTGGTGTACCATTTATCCATCCTTTTATTGAATTAAATTCCTTTAATCCCTTTTTAAGTAAAAATCTCATTTCTCATTTCCTTATATTTATTTATTTCTTTTATTTGCTGGATTTGTTTATTTATTTATAGTATTTATTTTATTTATAGTATTTATTTTATTTATTATTTATTTATTTAATTATTGTTTTATGTTATGTTGGAAAATTCTCGGGTATTACAACGTTCTCAATAAGCTTTCCAAAAGAACATCGCGAGCATTCTGAAGCAAGTCTACGATTTCTGCAACACTGTCATTTTCACGTGGCAACTATGCCGAGATGAAGCGAGCTGCGTAAATCTGTTCATGCATGCAGAATCATATCTTGCTTTCATATCTTTTGTTATTTTATTTTATTTCCTTGTTTAAAATAGATTTAGTATATCTAGCTAGTTTCCTTATTTGAGGAATTAGTTTCCTTATTTTGTGGGATTTATTCCCCTAGCTGATAGGTTTACTTGGGGCCTATATATAGGTCCTCAATTACTCTTGTAAACACTTTTGATTAATTTGATGAATACAATTCTCTTTTTCAAAAGTCGATATTCCGAGTGTTCTTAAACTTTGTGTGTTTCAATTGGCAAACTCACCTTGCAATCTTCGAAACTGGATTGCTCGACTTCATCCAAGGAGGATCATTGGAAGAGGAGGTGCGCTTATTCCCTCGAGATTTGACTCCATCTCAATTCTCTTGAACAAATTGGTAGGTTTCGTCTATCTTTTATTTTATTTTCCGCGTCTTCGTCAAAGTCCTATTGTGTCTGGAATCCGATCCATGGAAGTATTATAAATTTGGTATCAGAGCCTCGATTCTAGTTCAATAGGTGTTTTTCAATTCCTATAAATCAAAAATCCAAAAATTTCTTCGTGTTCTTGAGTTCTTATTCACGCCAGAATTTTGTTTCAATTTTCTGGAATTGTTTCGTTCATTATTTGTCCAATCTGATTTGATATTTGGAATCCTCGTGCCGAATACATAAATCTGCATATAAAGATCTTCCAAATCGGATAAGATTTGAGAAAGATATGCTTATTTGAAGATTCTGTGCATATCTTTGCATATACATACGATTTTGAAAGGATCCGTCTCTTTGATCCTTGTGCCAGTTTGTTTTGAGCGTGTTTTCATTTATTTGGCCTCTGTGATTGAAAATCGTATGCTTGTGATTGATTGTTCACTGTTTTAGTCGGATTTATTGCTTGAAATTGTCTCAAGAGCGTACTGAGTGTTCTTGGTGTTCTTGGTATATTCATCCAAGTTCATCAAATCTTGTTGAGTATTCTTGAGAGATTATATTCGATCTTTGGGGGCTGATTACTGGGGGTGTTATTGGGAAATCAGAATACAAAAGTTTGTTATTTTGGGGACCAATTTGTAACGGGATTCAGAGTTTGTTACAAGGGATTAAGTGTTTGTTACGGGTTGTTAAGTGGGGACCAAATTGTTACAGCTCATCATAGTTGCTGAAGTTCCTTATTTTCCTCACGCCTCACGCTACAAATCTTATTCCAAATCTTGTTCCACAAAGCGTGCGTGCACCGAAAGAAATATCTGAAATTCATCAAGTGTTCAGCAAACAAAGCGTGTTCAGCTTAGTTCAAAAAAAAAAGAAGAAAAGAAGATAAAAAGAAAAGAAGAAGTGGATATATATAGCTAGCATTTGCCCTATCAAAAGTGATACCTAGCTGTTGAAAGCCACAAGTGAAAAAAAAAAAAAAAGGAAGAAAAGAACAAGCTGATCGTGCTTCAGTATTTTCTTACCATCTACATTCTAAATATTTGGGGGATTGGGAGTCGAGTGTTGGTGAGTCACTTCTCATATTTCAGTGGGTTCAGTCTATATTGTGAGGAGACAATTGATTGCAATTATTTGACTAAACGCATTGAACTTGACATTACTTGCACTGATTTATCGCACTCTGTTGTTTGTTGCGGTTCTTGATTGAGTCGAACAGTACAACTTGATTCTTGTACTGTGCGTACATTACTTCAAAGCGCAATCCTCTGAATTTGATCCAAGTTGGGTGACCAAAGCAAGAAAGTTCTGAAGAAGAATTGGTGACAAACCAATTGAATATTACACTGTGTGACATTGTGAGATCACCCCTAACTCTTCATTTTCTGTTTTGATCTTTTATACATATACTCTTTAGTGTTGTTATGGCAGGTGATATCCCATTGACTATGGAATCACTTCAAGTGGTACTTGCTCAACAAAGCCGTGAGCTATGTTCTAAAATGGACAGAATGGAACATGGCATCAATGAGCAGCTCAATGATATTACTGAAAAGTTTGATGCCAAGCTAGCTGAACAACAAAGCATCATCAGAGATGATTTACTTAAAGTCATTGATAGAAGATTCAATTCTTTGAATAGAAACCCTGTTGATCCATCTTATATTGCAGGTTCTTCTGACAGAGGGAAAGAACAGGTATCTGAAGTTGGAAACCTTGATAGGCGATATGGACCTCCTCGTACTAATACAAGACCTCTTCAAAACACCACTGAAGAAAGGAGGGAGCCAAGATTGAGACCTCAAAGGGGTGCTCCAATCAGACAGCAGGAAGAATTTCAAACCATCTCCGATGAAGATGATGACTGAGATGATGATTGGGAGCGAGTTTCTGTACATCAAGGCAACCAAAGAAACCAGCAGGGAAGGAACCAACCTCGCAGATTTAATCAAAGGGTTTCGGTTCCAGAGGAAGACACTGATGATAGTCTTAAGGCTATCAAATTCACGATTCCAACCTTCCGGGGGACCACTGATCCTAATGAATTCATTGAATGGCATAATCAAATGGAATTAATTTTTAATGTTCATAGATATTCTGAGAGAAAGAAATTGCAATCAGCTGTCATTGAATTTAGGGATTATGCTTTAAGTTGGTGGAAAAAGTTATGCTATGATAATGATAGGTTGCAATATGAACAGGTCCATACTTGGACTAGATTAGTGGAAGCCATGAGACATAGGTTTGTACCTCCGAAATACAAACAAGAGTTATTCATTAAGCTTTCTTTTCTTACGCAGGGTACTAAAACTATGGAAGAGTATTACCATGAGCTGGAAAGATTACTGATGAGATGTGGTATTGTTGAAGATGAGGACATCACCTTGAGCAGATTTGCAGGAGGATTAAGGAAGGAAATATTCAAAGAAGCAGATCTTAGAGGATTTGATTCTCTTGCAGAGCTGTATGACAAATCCTTGAAGATAGAGAGGCAACAAAAGGAGGCAAGGACTTACCTAGTGAGATCCACTTTTGCGGGCAACAATTCAAAACCATGGTTGGTAAAGACACAATCACAACAATGGAGTGATAAGAAGGAACCGGCCAAGCCTCAGCCTACAAATCAGAACAACCCTCGCACCTTTGAAATTAGTAAGAATTTCCAAGAATTCAGAAAGGAAGACAAGCCAAAGGGGCAAGAGGTTGACAGGAATAGGGGAGGCCGAGACAAAAGAGATGTTGTGTGTTGGAAATGCCAACGACGTGGTCACTATGCGAATGAATGCACCAATGTGAGAAAGGTGGCACTATTGGATACTGGAGAAGAAAGATTGGTAGCCATCACTGAAAGTGGCATGCTAAACCTGATTGATGAAGAAGAAGAGTGCCCGAATGAGGATGATGAATGTGAGTATGCTGAAGAAGATCAAGAAGGACGAGAGACAGTTGAAGGGGAAGAAACATTCCAAACTATGGTGGCAATGAGAATTCTGAATACTGATAAATCACCTCACGATCAAAGGGAGAATTTATTTCGTTGTTTTTGTACTATCAATGGTAAAGGTGCTACAATTATTGTTGATAACAGGAGCTGCACTAATGTAGTTTCTCTATTCTGTGTACGCAGGTTAAACTTACCTTTGGAGGAGCATGCAAGTCTATATCTGCTACACTGGATGAACACAAGTGGCCGATTGAAAGTAACACATCAAGCACGTGCTCCAATCGCCATAGGAACTTATACTGAGAATGTCTTATGTGATGTGATTCCTATGAATGCGTGTCATGTGCTGTTAGGAAGGCCTTGGTTGTCAGATAATAATGTGACATATCATGGTAAAGAGAACACCATAGAGTTTAGGAAGGGAAAGAAGGCATATCTGCTAAAACCTTTATTTGTAGCACTTGTGAGAAGAGAATCAGAAAAGCTGAAGAAACAAGTTGAGGAAGAAGAAAGGGAACACAAGGAAAGGAATACAAGCAAGAAGAAGGCTGAAGCCTCAACTAGTAAGGGAAAGACGAAGATGGCTGCAGAGAACTGTCTACTGATGGACAGAACTTCCATTGAACGAGCCATCAAAGAACCCGAATTTCCAAGTTACTGTTTCTTGCACTTATTAAGCCTATTTCATTAAACTTAGGAACAAAAAAATCTTCGCCTGAAATTCCTGCTACTTTTGCTAGGATGCTCGAGAAGAATCAAGATGTGTTTCCTGACGAGTTTCCGGAAGGACTACCACCCTTGAGAGGAATAGAGCATCAGATTGAGTTTATGCCTGGAGCATCAATTCCAAACAGACCAGCATATAGGATGAATCCTGAAGAGACAGCTGAAATTCAACGCCAAGTTCAAGCATTGCTTGATAAAGGATGGATCCGAGAAAGTCTATCACCATGTGCTGTGCCTGTGCTCTTAGTTCCCAAGAAGAATAGGGAATGGAGGATGTGTGTCGATTGCAGAGCTGTTAATGCGATCACTGTGAAGTATCGTCACCCAATTCCTCGTCTTGATGACATGTTGGATTAACTAAGCGGTGCCACGGTCTTCTCCAAGATCGACTTGAAAATTGGTTATCACCAAATACGAATGCAACCCGGAGATGAGTGGAAGACTGCCTTCAAAACCATGTTTGGGTTATATGAATGGCTGGTGATGCCATTTGGACTTACCAATGCACCTGCTACCTTCATGAGGCTTATGAATGAGACCCTCCGTCCTTACATAAATCATTTTGTTGTTGTTTATTTTGATGATATTCTCATATATAGTACCAACGAAACTGATCATTTATCTCATGTGCAACAGGTCCTAGATAAGCTGAGGGAAGTAAAGCTCTATGCTAACTTGGAAAAGTGCACCTTCCATGTGGATGAGGTCATCTTCCTGGGATTTTTTGTGGGAAAGGAAGGACTTAAAGTGGATCAATCGAAGATCAAGGCGATCACTGAATGGAAACCGCCAACTACAGTCTCAGAAGTTAGAAGTTTTCTAGGGTTGTGGGGGTTCTTCAGAAGGTTTGTGCCAAATTTTAGTATAATTGCTGCCCCACTTACATCTTTGTTGAAGAAGGATTTAAAGTATAAATGGGGAACAACCGAACAAAAAGAATTTGATGAGTTGAAGTACAAACTGACCCATGCTCCAGTGTTAGCACTACCTGATTTTGAGAAGGTGTTTGAGTTAGAATGCGACGCATCTGGAACTGGACTGGGAGCGGTACTTATGCAGGATAAGAGGCCGATTGCATATCATAGTGAGAAGTTTAATGGAGCTCAATTGAATTACTCTACTTGTGATAAGGAGTTGTATGCAATCGTGAGGGCCTTAAAGGTATGGCAACATTACCTAAGAGGTCGTGAGTTCATCATACATACTGATCATGAGACGTTAAAGCATATCAAAGTTCAAGGACAGTTGAGTAAGAGGCATGGTGGATGGAGTGCATTCCTTGAAACCTTTCCTTATGTGATCAAGTATAAGAAGGATAAGGACAATGTTGTTGCTGATGCATTGTCTCGACGAGTAGCTTTAGCGGCACTTGCTGCTACACATTTGGTGGGATTTGAACACATTCAAGCTCAGTATGCAAGTGACCCAGATTTCAAGGAAGTGTTTGAGAAAACTGAGAAGCAGGCTTATAAGGAGTACTCCCGACTGAATGGATATCTCTACTATGGAAATCAACTGTGCATACCAAGAGGATCCATCAGAGAGCTGTTAATTAAAGAAGCGCATGCAGGAGATATGATGGGACATTCTGGGAAGCATGCTACGATGGGAGTATTGAAAGAAAGGTTTTATTGGCCTGGGATGTCGAAACAGGTGGTTGATCTGATTGCTAAGTGTCTTGTCTGTCTGAAGGCAAAGTCACAAGCGAAACCCCATGGACTATATCAGGCGTTGCCGGCACCTGAAGGGCCATGGATTGACATCTCAATGGACTTTATTCTGGGATTACCAAGGACTGCTCGTGCTAAGGATTCAATATTTGTGGTTGTGGACCGATTCTCTAAAATGGCACACTTCATTCCTTGCACCAAGACAAATGATGCACATCATATTGCCAAGTTGTTCTTCAAAGAAGTGGCCAGATTGCATGGGATACCACGGACCATAGTATCTGACAGAGATACTAAATTTATGAGCTACTTTTGGAAGTCTTTTTGGCATGAGTTGGGTACAAAGTTGTTGTTTTCATCCTCTTACCATCCGCAGACCGACGGGAAAACTGAGGCCGTCAATCGAGTATTAGGGAATCTGTTACTGATCATCATGTCTTCAAACTCCAAGAGTTCGGATGAGAGTCTACCCTATATCGAGTTCGCATACAACCGATATGTTCACAGTGCAACAGGTATGTCTCCTTTCGAGGTTGTATATGGATTTGTGCCACTAACTCCACTTGATTTGTTGCCACTGCCCCGCAGTGAGCACTTTAATGTTAATGGTAGGGATAGAGCAAATGCTATAAAGAACTTACACAAAGACGTGCGTGAAAGTTTGATCAAGGCGGCTGAGCAATATGCCAAGTACTCCAATCGTGGAAGAAAGAGATTGTTGCTGAAACCAGGCGATTGGGTTTGGGTTCATATGAGGAAGGAGCGATTTCCTGCTCAGCGCCATGGAAAATTATCCCCTCGGGGATGTGGTCCTTTTAAAGTCTGAGAACGAATAAATGATAAGGCTTATAAGATAGACCTGCCTGACGAGTATAGTAATATTAGTGCTACTTTTAATGTTGCAGATCTATCACTGTTCGAAAGAGATGATGAGGATGAAGCAAATCGGTTGAAGGATCAACCTCTTCAAGGGGGAGGGGATGGCATGGTAGCCCAAGCCATGATCCAAATACCCGATGGGCCATGTTCGAGGCAAAGAGCTAAGAAGTTTACGGAGCACGTGGCGGGACTGCTAAGGACACATGTTGAAGAGTGGGAGCTGACCAAGCCAACCTTCGGAGGAAGAACAATGATCATATGGAAGCTGCCGGAGGAAGAAGGCTATGCAGAAAAACACTTAGCAGATTTCTGAAGAGTTCCGCTCGCCGCACGCGATGTCTTTTCCGCCGAACGCTATGTTTCTTCACATCGCGTGGGAACATCGCAAGGGAACATTGTGTTTGAACACTTAACGGAATTTTGAAGATCAAGTGATGCGATCCTCGCGACACCCGCACGCGACGTTCTCAATAAGCTTTCCAAAAGAACATCGCGAGCATTCTGAAGCAAGTCTACGATTTCTGCAACACTGTCATTTTCACGCGGCAACTATGCCGAGATGAAGCGAGCTGCGTAAATCTGTTCATGCATGCAGAATCATATCTTGCTTCCATATCTTTTGTTATTTTATTTTATTTCCTTGTTTAAAATAGATTTAGTATATCTAGCTAGTTTCCTTATTTGAGGAATTATTTTCTTTATTTTGTGGGATTTATTCCCCTAGCTGATAGGTTTACTTGGGGCCTATATATAGGTCCTCAATTATTCTTGTAAACACTTTTGATTAATTTGATGAATAAAATTCTCTTTTTCAAAAGTCGATATTCCGAGTGTTCTTAAACTTTGTGTGTTTCAATTGGCAAACTCACCTTGCAATCTTCGAAACTGGATTGCTCGACTTCATCCAAGGAGGATCATTGGAAGAGGAGGTGCGCTTATTCCCTCGAGGTTTAACTCCATCTCAATTCTCTTGATCAAATTGGTAGGTTTCGTCTATCTTTTATTTTATTTTCCGCGTCTTCGTCAAAGTCCTATTGTGTCTGGAATCCGATCCATGGCACTTGTGTCCTTCACTCTCAGCGTCTCTCCCTCACGTATCGACTTCATCAGCTCCTCATGTGCCCAATCACTCAAGACGTTAGTGTTGTGACCGCGTCATTGTGCCTCTCCGAAAACCAGTCGGCTATGGTTGCACGAATTACGTCGAGCATTGAGGACATAGGTAACCTTCGTGCCCACCTCAAGCGCCTGTTCATACTCTCTACGGGATTCGTCTTCATCATGTCATAACGACGGACCGGACACTTCACACGTGCAAACCGTGCTTTCCCGACTTTCTCTATGAGATGCTTGTATGCACCCGGAAACTGCTGCTTCAGGATATCTATGTGTCGATTGTAGTCGGCATTCTTGTACGCATAAGCGGCCAAAGTGAACAAGTCGGTCGCTCTCGTGCCATACCGAGATAGATTTGTCTTGATGTGCACGCAACATAGGACGTGGTGGGCTTCCGGTAACACCTGCCGATTCGCAGCTCTAATGGACTTATGACCGTCCGACACAATCAAAACCTCTTTCTGCAGGTTTAGTGCCCGGTCTAACTGCAATAGAAACCACCGCCACGTTTCATTCGACTCCATTGGCCCCACAGCAAATGCAAGCGGGAACAACTGGTTGTTGCCGTCTTTCGTCACGGCCACGAACAGGACACCCTTGTACTTTCCCTTTAAATGTGTCCCATCAATTGCTATGAAAGGCCTCATCAGTGGCCACCCCACAATAGAGGCACCGAGTGCGAAGAAGGCCATCCCGAATTTCCCATCCATATCCAATGTGTAATCCGTAATGGTTTTCTCATTCGTCTCCTCTAACATGTGTAAGTACGACGTAATCATCTTAAATGAATCATCGTGATCGCCAAAAATTGAGCAGATTGCGTGGTTTCTTATCTTCCGGGCCATTCCGATCGAGACATTAACACCCTCACGCTGCAGCTTATCCTGGATCATCACAGGCTCTAGCGTCTTCTCCTCGAGAACTATATCCTTTGCATAATAGCTGCCCAAATGTCTCGAGGGAAGTGTCGTCGGTTGTGGCCTGTCTGGGTTTGCACTGGAAGAATGCTCCACCAACCTGTACACCTTCCATAGCGATGTCGTTCCACTTGCTCGCATCTTAAATGCGCAATCTTCAACCTTACACCTCACCCACAACCTCTCCTTATCCGACTTCCACGTGTGTAGACCACACCTGGCAGCCACAAGATATTCTGTCAGCTTCGCCTGTAACTTCGCCTTCGTTGCGAACATTGAGCCGACTGCAAATGATGATTCCACAGTATCGTCCACGTGCTCATCGATCAGCCATTCGGGTAAGTCAAAGTGTGGCCGAGGGAGGTTCCGCATCCCATGACTCATCTCCGGGACAGTGTATACTTCTTCTGTCCTCGCCCAACGCGGATTATGACCAGCTTGCAGCCCTGGACGCCCTTCCCTCTCGATCCGTTCTTGATTCCGCTCGCGGGCTCTCACAAGATTGTAATAATGCTGAAAATCTCCATAAGTCATGGGCTCTTCCTCACTCTCCGATCCCGAGCTACTTTCTTCATCACGTGTTGCATGACCATCGACCTCCAACTGCTCGGTCTCTACTGCATCTCCGCATACATTCTCCACCGGCTCCGGCACCTCTTCGATCCGCAACTGCCTTCCTCCTCCATGTGCTACACCGCTCCCATATCCTACAAAATTACCCATACCGCTACTTCCGTCCACATTTCCCCGTACCACTCCGTACCCGTGGCTGCTCCCAGCTACATTTTCATTCCCGTATATATTTATTGTCGGTGTCGGGCCAAATATGCTCTCCATCACGCCTCCAGAATGTAAAGGAATGTACGGCAGGTTTCTTTGCGCGCCGTAGTTAGTTGAGTTCTGTGTCTCTTGTATCCCTTCAATTCCCAATAATATCTCAAACTTATACAAAATACTGAAAATTACTATGGATATCAAGTAATCTCATGTAATGCAGCGTTAACATTTCTAAATTATTTATATACACATGGATTTAAGAAGCATTGCAATATAAAACTTACGGTTTCGGCCTTGCTCTTCCTCGTCGTGTGGATGCCACTCGCCCTGGTACCATGTGCTACCGGTCAGTGACTCCCAGAAAGACATTGCTCCGTTTAATCAATCACCCACACCTAAGAACACATAAGTGAAGCCCACATGAACTTTATTTTTAATACTTCCTCGTCTCATTATTTTTGTTACATTAGCCTTCGACACACATGCCGAGACACATTTTCAATGGTTAATAACTTAAATTGTGTACAACGAAAATTATAAAAAGTTGATTGTCTAAAACTATAAGATTAGACGAATATAACAAGATCTCATTTGACTATATTTTTTCTTACATAGCTATACTAAAAATTTGAATCAAAGTTAAACAGTGAATAGTGCAAAAAAACCATCCGTAATAAAAATGTTGAGACGGAGGTAGTAATCTGTATATAATGCTACCACTTATTATATTTCTTAGTAATAGTACTACTAATAATAAATAATATTATTGCCAATAATATTAATAATAGTAATATAATTAGTTATAATAATAATAATAATAATAATAATAATAATAATAATAATAATAGTATTATTATCATAGTTAATAACATTATTATTATCATAGTATAATTAGTTATAATTAGTTATATTTCTTATTCTTATATTCAATAACATTATTATTAATAATGTTATTACTATTACTACTATTATTTATTAATTTATGACTGTTATTTTTTTATTATTATTATTATAATTATTATTATTATTTATTATTTATTTTAATAATAATAGTAATAAATAATAATAATAGTAATAAAATCATACTAACTTAATAATAATAATAGTAATAATATTATAATAATAATAATAATAATAATAATAATAAATAATAATAGTAATAACTAATAATAACAATAATAATAAAAACAGTACTAAAAATAATAAGACTTATTAATAAATAACAAATAATACTTATTAATAATAATAAATAATAATAATAGTAATAAATAATAATAATAGTAGTAGTAAATAATAATAATAGTAATAAAATCATACTAAATTAATAATAATAGTAGTAATAATAATAATAAATAATAATATTAATAGTAATAACAGTAATAATAGTAATAAATAATAATAATAATAATAATAATAATAATAGTAAAAACAGTACTAAAAATAATAATACTTATTATAATAATAATAAAAAAAATAATAACTGTTATAAATTAATAAATAATAATAATAATAAGAGTAATAATAATAATAATAACAACAACAACAGTTAAAATAAATAATAATAATAATAATAATAATAATAATAATAATAATAATAATAATAATAATACCAACGAAAACAGTAAAACAAAAAAAATTAAACATTAATAGTCCTACTGTAATGATAATTAACAAAATAAAACATATTTAACTAAATTAATATTTAATTAATTCATAACAATTAAGACTATTCACCCAACTAACAATTACACATCTATATTTCGTATTAACAAAAATACATATCTAAAATTTAGGCAAAACAGAACAAACAACACGCACTGCACCGAACAAACCTACATTATTTCTAATTTAAACTAATAATACAACATATTTAACTACTCATTACATTTAATAACTAAATTATCGGACTTACTAAACAAAGCATACTAAAAATGAAAGCTCACAGCAAATTTGAGGCTGTAAACAGCAACAATGCTCTTGGATCTTTTGGCTCACTGCGAGGCTCTTCCCAAAATGCAGCAACAATACTCCCTTCAGCTTAAACTTTCATCTCTCAAGTCTCAAGTAGTATAGAATAAGGCCAGTGCATGAATGAAACTTAGATCCGAAATTTATTGACTTCAACATATTGGTGGGTGGTCAGCAATTATTCCAGGGTCAGAAGCGGGTTCGACAACGAACCCACGGGGTCGTGAGCACCACTAAACTGACCACCGGTCCCCACGAATGGCAGAGAATCTTTGTGGCTCGACTTCGACCCTTTGGGTTCGACTATGACCCGGCCGGTTCGAGGCTCCTTGGCGGGATCGACCACACAGGTAACAAACCGGGTTCGCGAGTGACTCACGTGCCGGGTTCGTCAATGTTACGACCCCGTGCTCCGGGATCGACCACACTGGACCACCCACGTGTCCCTCCGGTTCGTGCTCACTACACAAAGGACCGACCCTCGACCCCCCTAATCTCACGACCCCGGGTTTTATAAACACCATTACTGATTAATACTCTGGGTCATGCTTTTGTTTCGGGGTCGACGACGACCCCTATGTCGACCCAGGGTCGTTTTGGTCTTTTCGGGCATAAAAGTGAAGGGTTTATTGCGGCGGTCAAAAAAGTTAATGTCCAATATCTGACTGGATACTGTGGCTCCGAACCCCCACATAATAAAAAGGACAAAACATGTTCTGTAATCATATTCATGTATATGTACATATTGACTATGGTAGGTACTGTCCCAGTTGAAAACAAATCAGTCATCCCTCACACACAATCACACCCATTAGTGCCTATCACTTCAATCACATCAAATTAATACTTCCTCAATCTTTTTTAAGGTTACACTTCTCATTTGCACGCATGCCTACACATTTTAACGATTAATAACTCAAATTCGGTACAAGTAAAAATTCTAAAAATTTGATATTTAAAAACTACAAGATGAGACGAATCCAACAAGATCTCACTTGGCTATATTTTGTCTTCTATAACTATAACAAAAATACAAGTCAATGTGCTATAATGAACAGTAAAAAAGTCAAAATGTAACATTTTAAAAAAAAGGAAGTACTATTTCCTTGTATAAATCAAAATAAATACTACTACTATTTTTTAAAAAAAATAAATAAATAGTATACACTATGGGGAAAATTATTTAAAAATCCCCAACACCAACACTTTATCCCTCCAAAATACCTACACCAATTTTTATCCCTTTAAACCCCCAGGTAGAAAAATTTTTGAAAAATACCCATTTTACCCCTAAAAGCACCAAGTTTAAGGAAAAATGCCTAAAAAATATTCAAATGAGTTTAACAAAATCAAGTTTTTAAAGGATAATGGAAACAGCCTTGAAAACAGTCTAGTAGAAAGAAGTAATTCTCAAAGAATTGAAAGCTCAAACTTTGAAAAAACTTTAATAGATAGAATGTTTAGAGAAAAAACCAAACTTGAAGAAGGGCCAACAATAATTGAAGAAATATTTGACCCTGATATTGAATTTGAAAACTTCAAGAAAAGAACATTAATCCAATTGGAACCAAGACTATTGTATGACCAAAGATTCCTTAATTGGAACACAGGTTATTACAAATACCATTATACAGAACCAATAAGCTGTCTAAAAGATGACAAAAAATTAATAAAATTAATAAGCAATAATGAAGCAATCAGACTTCAAAGACAAGGACAAAAATACATGCATATGGGACTAATCTCCATAGGAGTAAAAGGTTTAACTAGAAAAAACTTAGGAACTAAAGTCCTAATGACTATTCTAGATACAAGAACTAATCCAACCCAAGCTATCATAGGATTAATGGAAATTGATATGAACCCTAATGTGGGAGTATGTTATTTTGCACCAGATTATATGATACAAATAACAGATTTTATGAAGCATATCCAAATAGGAATTCAAACTGTAGGATATGAAAAAATGGAAACTGGTCACAACCTAATGATATGTGTAGGCTTCTTAGGAAGAATCACAAACAATGGTCATACCAGGCATAAAACAAAAATTGAAACTGTGGTAAGTATCATAGGAAGTGAAGGAGTAAAAATGATAGGACCAACTGAAATATCATCAGAAGAAAATGCTGGAAAAAATTGGGATCTATCAAGATTCTTTGAAAAACCAAATGTTAAAAACCTAACTCCAAAAAATGTAAATTACTTCATTAACTCCAGAGGAGAAACGTCAGTAAGATTTAATGACTATGAAACTGCAAAACAACCGATAGATTTTACAGAAGAAGAAAGTCAAGAAAATGAATAGACAAATGAAAAGGTTTATTGTAGAAAAACCAGTAACAGATAACTATGTAAAATATGAAGGAAAACAAATCTTCCACCCTAGTGAGGATGAAGTGGAAAGGATTGCTAAAGACATACAACATATTTGTTTAAAAACAAGAAAATTTGAAAACTTTAAGAAAGGAAAAATTCTAAATAAAAGAGAGTACCATGACAGGTATGAAAGAGTTTTCTCACAACATGTGCATTCTGCCTTGACTAAAAAATTCAAAAACAAAGGAATATTACCTCACAATTGTCAAGATTGTAAAATTGATCTTGATATAAGATATTCTGATAAGTTAAAACATATGATCCATTTAATAGAATGTCCAAAACATAGTGGATATTTTGAGAATTGGATAGAAAATTATGAAGAAATGATAAGAGAAATATCAAAACTAAATGAACAAAAACAAGAATTAAAGTATAAAATGAAAAGAAAAAATAAAGAATGGAAGAATAATTTAGAAGTTATTATTGAGAAAGAAGTACAGAAAAGATTACAAAAAATACAAATAAAAGAAGAACAACAAGCAGATATAGAAGCTCACTTGTTCTTAAAGGAAAACTCACCAGAAGTAGGACAAAGTTCTGATAATACATTAATGGAACAATATATGGGAGACCATATCTCCTTACATTCTGAGAAAACAAATAAAACAGCTAAAGAATTCATGAACAAAGATGTTGTCATGAAAAATACAGGAGACAGTATAACAAGAGTCCCTGGAACTCCCTTTGCCCCATACCAAAGAGGGACTGAGTGGAGACCTGGAACTAATTATACTGGAAACAATTCTAGACACTCAATCACACATGTTCATCCAGAATATCCTTATGGAAAGATACAACCTGGGATGATAACAAAACCTAGAGGAATTAGGCAACCTTTAGAAAGAGGATATTATCATAACCCAGCAATATTAGAAGTAACAAATGTAAGCCCTCGAGAATGGGGCTCAGTAATTGCAAAATGGAAAAACATAGTTGTAGCTGATTACATCAAAAACAAAAATGATTATAATGATACAGCTGAATCAATGTATGGATATCTTGAAACCTATTTAGGAGAATTCGCACAGTCAATGTGGGAAGTATTTAAAAGAGACTATCTAATGGATTATCAAGACTTAATAGAAAGAGGACCGAATCCTTATAACTTTGTAAATAAAATATCAAGTCTAACAACGGGTAAAGATGGTAATTCAGGACATATAACAACACAAATGGATGCCTTAATCCATCTAGACCAAATGCACCTAGATGACTTATATGGAACAGTAGACTTCTTAAATGAATATGTCTACTATACAGGCCTAGCAGGAGGTGCTTTTAACCAAGAGTTAGGTGAAAAATTATTTATGAAGATACCAAGACCAATTGGTCAAGAAATTCAAGATACATGGAATAAAATGGTTGAAAAGAATCCTCAACAATACACTATTAGTATGAGGGCCGTTCATGTGGTAAAAATATTAAAAGATAAGTGTACAAATATAATAGCACAAAAACAACTTAAGAAAACTGATTATTCATTCTGTAAGAGGATATACACTCCTCAACGATATGGTAGGCCAGAGCCATTGAGGAAAAAACCTAAATTCATTACAAGAAAGAAGTATTTCATAAAACAATCAAATAGTAGGAAACCTTTCTTAAAACAAAAACACCACGTCAGAAAATATAATCGTAGTAGAAATTATACAAAGAAACTTGCTTGTTTCACATGTGGTGATGAAAGCCATTTGGCAACAGCATGTCCTAAAAGAAAAAACCAACATTCTAGAGAAGCAATTCTTACAGAATGTATACAACAAGATATATTGGATGTAGACTCAGATGTTTCTGAGACTGAAACAATATATAGCATAGTAACAGTGGAAGAAAATGTTATAGAAGAACAAGGGGATGATGATCCCTATGAATTGATTAATATGCTTGCAAATGAAAACTCATATAATGGTATCACATATAAAGAGTATATGATGCCATATGAAACTGAGTATATGATGAGAGAAATTAATGAATGTGAAAATCATAATTGGCTTTTCAGGGTAGGCACAGATTCTACACCTTGTGTAAAATGCTCTTATTACCCGTCAAGAAAACTTAGAGCTAAATGTACAATATGTCACGTAGAAATATGCCAAATATGCTTGGTAAAGTATTATAAAATTAAATTTCCCGAAGAAATGCCAATAACAAAAATTGATGATAATTATACATTCATCACAAAAAGAATAGATATAATCGAAAGAAAACTTTTTGATTTACAAAGTATGATTAATCTTAAAGAATTGAAAACTAGGATTGAAAACATAGAAGAAATCCTAGAAGAATATAATATGTTAAGTCCTAAAAATACGGAAAATAAAGAAAAAGAAGTTCCTGAAAGAGAATCTAATGATGAACAAGATCCTAGTACAGAGTACATGTTAGCACAAAACCATGAGTACATACATGTGTGCCAAGATCCTTCATCATTAACTACATTAAGGATACCAATAATCTTTAAATTAAGAGAATTGGTATTTCGTAATAATGCAATAATCGATACAGGATGTACTAGAATAATAATAAATGAGAAACTTATCCCAGAACATCTACAGAAAAACTTAGCAAAACCCATTAAATCAGAATTAATGGATGGAAGAATATCATATACAACAAAACAACCTATTTCAGGTGGACAGATATTCTTTGAAACCAATTGTGGAATATCAGAACCCTATGGAGTTCCTGATAATTCATATATAAAAGACTTAGTAATAAATGCAGATGTAATCTTAGGATTACAATTCTTCTTACAAAATAATGGAGGATTATTTATTACAAAAGATTATATCCAATTTGTTGAAAAAGCAACTTTGGCAATGTTTGCACCTAGTATTAGTAATGCGGGAACCAAGCTCTTAACAACATCAGAGTTGCGAGAGAAGCGTGGTGGAGCCCCTACTAATACAAAAACAAAAAATAAAAAACTTTTAAAAGATAAAGATATTGAAAACTGTAAATGCAAAATAAAAGGAGCATGTAAACAAACTTGTAAAGAAAACATACAAATTACAGAGTTTGAAGAAGAATACATTCCTGAAACCCCAAAACTGAAAGAGTTAATAAGTATAACTAGATTTAAGCCTGAAGAAACCATAACAAAATGGATTGAGAGGTTAGAAAAATCCCAAATTATTGGAGATAACATCCAAAAATATTGGGAAAAAGATGGAACAATATGTAAGCTTGAAATAATAAATCCAGAATTAAGAATCTCAACTGCAGAAATAAATCCAACAAATCTAGATATAGCAGATTTCAAAATGCATATTGATGAATTAAAAGCTTTAAAAGTAATTAGAGAATCAAACTCCAGACATAGGTCTGCAGCTTTTATTGTGAGAAAACATTCTGAAATTGTAAGAGGAAAATCAAGAATGGTCATTAATTATAAAAGACTTAATGACAATACAAAAGATTTTGCTTACAATATACTAGATAAAACAGTCTTAATAAATAGGATTCAAGACTCAAAAGTATATAGCAAATTTGACTGTAAGTCAGGATTCTGGCAAGTAAAAATGCATCATGAGTTAGTTGAATGGATTGCATTCACATGTCCAGAAGGTTTATTTGAATGGTTAGTAATGCCATTTGGACTAAAAAATGCATCAGCTATATTTCAACAAAAAATGGATAAAATTTTTAAACCATACCAAAAATTTGTTTTGGTATACATTGATGATATTCTAGTATTTTTAAAAAATAGTACTGAACATATGAGTCATCTTGATACAGTGTTTAGGCTATTTGAAAAACATGGAATAATCATCTCAAAGAAAAAGATGGAAATTAATAGAACTAAAATAGCATTCCTTTGGGGCAGAAATTGGAAAAGGAAAAATAAAACTCCAAGATCATATTGCTAAAAAGGCTATTGAATTTCCTGATAAAATGGAAGATACAAAACTATTACAACAATTTTTGGGATTGGTTAATTACGCTAGACCATGTATTAAAAACTTATCCTCATTAACAGTATCATTATATAATAAACTGGGAAAAAACGGTCAAAGATATTTTAACCAAGAAGATATAAAAAATGTACAAAAAATTAAAGAAGCATTAAAAACACTTCCAGAATTGGTTTTGCCAGAAGATAGTGATTATCTTATTGTGCAAACTGATGGATCACATGAAGGATGGGGAGCTATCCTTTTGCGAAAAAAGGATGTCTACTCACCTAAAAGTAAAGAAGAAATTTGCCAATATGCATCAGGAAAATACAGAGAAAAGGGTAACCTTTCCTCGATTGATGCAGAACTATTAGCAATAAAATACGCACTTGATAAATTTGAACTGTTTTTGACAGGAAAACCAGGATTCACAGTAAGAACTGATTGTGAAGCCATAGTAAAATTTCATAGCCAACTCCAAGAAAAAAGATCAATGTCTAGGAGAAGGTGGTTGAATTTTACAGATGTTATTAGTCAGAAAGGCTAAAAAATAAAATTCGAACATATTAAAGGAGAAGATAACAAAATTGCTGATATACTATCTAGAATTCTGATTAAAGAAAGGGAAAAACCATTATATGACACTGAATTTAAAAACGAATCAATCGATAATTATGATGAAAATGATGAGGAAAAATATAAATTAAAATGGGATCAATTTTACAGGGAGGACTGGAATATTGAGAATTGAATAATATTGTTACAGGAATGGCAGAAAACTCCCAGAAAAACTCTTTGAAAATCAGCAATGAAAATGGAGTAAAAACCACAGGGATGGTGAAAACCCCAGAGGGATATTACACAATCCCTTCTAAAACAGCATCCCAGAAAGGAAGAAAAAAGATAAACTCCCAGAAAAAGGAGTGAAAACCTGCTTTGGCAAAAGAGCAGAAACTGGCAATAATGTAGAGTTAATCTTATTTGATAACATGAAGTACAGACCTATCACAGGGTTGAACTACACAGAGGAACAGATCTGCCTTTGTGATAACATCTGGAGAGCATCATTTGACAAAAACAACAGAAGATATATTGTTACTTGTCTCTCTGCTTTAAGCATGTATTTCCAGAAATTCAATAACATAAAACCATTTTTATATTATGTAATCTATGAAGGTTATAAAAAAAGAATTTATGATAAAAATGATATTTTACCTCTTAATGAAGATAATGAAAAACCTCTTCATAAAGGATTTTATGACATAATATCTGCAATTCAATTTGCAAAAACCACAATGGGCCCAGATTTCTTTGTAAGCCCAAGTTTGAAAAACATTGTTGATGGTTTGAGGCCAAAAACCCAAAATCGCCCAGTCCAATATTCAATTGGACATTCTTCTAAAACCCACATTGTGTTTTGTGACCATTGTGAAAAATGGCCAAGGAAGTCTGTAAATATGAAGCCCAAAAGGCCGAATGGTTACAGAATTTTGAAAACCAAAAAATGAAAACCCTTGAAGCAGAGGCCCAGATTGAAACCCTCACCAAGAAACTTGAAATCCTTCAAAACCAAAATGAGAAATTGACCTCAAAAATTGTGTCCCTCACACTGAAAACACCAAAGCCAGAAGAAAAACCAGTCTATGGTCCAGAACCCAAACCCACCAGTTCTATGACTGCAGTAGAATTGGCAAAAGCATGGATGCAGCAAAACCAGGAAAATTCAACTCCTGAGGTCTTTAAGGATCAAAAGTTTGAATCTAGTCCGTCTCAAACGGCAGACGGTAAAGACGAGTCAAGTCCGTTGATAGCTGATGCTTTGCTAAAAAACATAAGTTCAGATGATTTTGAACCAAACCAGGGAAGTTCTAACCCTGAGGTCTTTGAGGACCAAAATGTTGAACTAAGCCCATCTAGTCCGGTAGATGGTAAAAGCACATTAATTCCGGTTATGGCTGGTAGTCTGCCAAAAATTATGAGTCCAGTACAGACTGGAAAATTTGAAAACCTCAGTGAAGAAGAAATTCTTCATAAACTTGAAATGGAACTAAAGCCTACTTTTGCTGAAGCAATGGCAGCCAGAAAAAATGGAAGGTATGGTGCACTGGTAGCACTAAGAAAAAATGAAGTAAAATACCAGGCCAATAAAATTATAAAAAATCAGAAAAAAGAAAGTGGCGGCCCCCACAATGATGAAGAGTACTAATGGAGCCACGCAGAAATGAGCTGGAATTCACAATAAATACCAGCATGTGAAGAAAAGAATCCGGAAAAGAAAAAGTCAAGAAGAAAACAAAAATGCTAGTGGAGCCAAAAGCACCACTAACCATGTGAAAGAAGGAATCCAAGGCGGAAAAGGTCAAAAATCCGACAAGAGCCATGTGACTCCTGAAAACCGCGTTAATGGGCACTAGGCCCCTCTTTACTACATTATTATATTGTTGTATTATTAGTTGTTTGATTTTTCATCCGAACCTTATCGGATAACTTTGCCACTTGGCACGTTTTTATTGGTTGTTGTGGATTACTTAGATGACATTCCCATCTATAAATAGAGGGATGTTCTTCACTTGTAACACACACTGTAACACCCCGGATTTGATAACCCAGGCCGGGATGTTACCGCCACACCTCCCTAACAAGACACGGTTTCTCCGAGCTTGCTAAAGAGATGCAAGGCTATGGTTTTTCAGAATTTAAATCATTCAAACAGCCCATTGTAATATAATTTAAAATAATAATATCAAAGTTGCAGCGGAATGTAATATTTACATATATATAATTGTAATGCAGCGGAAATTTAAATACTAGGCCAACATGGCCAAAACACGGGTTAAACAGGCCCGTTCATGCAAGTTGTAATTAAATGCCGGAATTTAAAATAGAGTTTTTCCCCAAATGTTCCCATGTATGCATATGATGATGCATATTCCTCATACTCTGAAAGAAAAAGGGGGAAAATGGTTTGGGTCAGCAAAACGTGCTGAGTAAGTTAACACCTAGCATGATCTAGGGGTTTCAAAGCCTTTAATTTAATAAAAACATATGCATACGAGACATGATTTAAATTTTAATTCATCTACTAATAATAATTTAATTACATAATTTAAAAGACAAGGATTTCCACACGTTCATAATTTAGCACACATGAAAAACGGGTTTAACACACGTTCATAATTTAACACACGTTCATAATTTAACACACATAATTTAAATAATTAAATTTTTCTCCTAAGCATGCATACAAAAATATTCCATTTACAAATTTTACCAATTTAAAGGAAATAATACTTAAATTGTGTACTTGACATGCCTTTAATCCACAATAACCATTTAGTCATGATATGAAATTTAAAGACACAATTTAAATGCATAATTTAAAGACATGCATAAATAAATAAATACTTTAAAAATATTAAATCTTTTATTTCCCCGTTACGTAACCATTTCTCAATGTTTTGTATAGCCGGTGATCCGGCGGCCGCAGCCGTTTCGTAAGTATCTCGTATAGCCGGTGATCCGGCGGCCAGCAGCCGTTTCGTAAGTATCTCGTATAGCCGGTGATCCGGCGGCCAGCAGTCGTATCTGCCATACCCAGTAACACTCCGGAGCCTCGGGAAATCCATACGGACAAACCCGAGAGAGTAGGCAATGTATCTCCCGCCGATTGGCGTAATATCTCATCTAATTTCTCTCGTCCATTATAGGCCCGAAGAGAAAGGCTAGAGGGGCACCCTGCAGAGCACTCACCCTCCACCCAAGTATCTCATGTATCGTTTCGTTTTAATGTATCGGGGTTTTACAAAAGTATAGATGTATTGCATTTCAAGTCTTTCATCGTTCGTTTCGAAATTTCAAAATCTTTCGATTTAAAGTCATTTGGCGTCACAGTTTACGCCTTTTTAATTTAAAAATTCGTTTCAAGTCCGAAAAATCTGAAAACTTACAGTTTATGCAAAACACCCTAACGAACAACTTTCGTGTTTTAACTTTTCGAAATAAATTGAGGAAACATGTCAAAAATCGATTTTATCATGCAAACAGAAATCTTTCCGGACTCAGGTTTGACACAGTTCGGAAAATTGGCTTTTTGACATATCAAATGGGCTTAAAAGATTCTGAAATTTTAACCACATATACTAGACATGATTATCTACAACTTTCATTTAGATTGTAAAGATCAGATCGGACTACAAAATATAGAAACAAACCCACTAAGTTCGAACATGTTCATAGGCAGATTTCAAACACGTTTTGTCAAAACAGTTTCTTTTCGATGCGATTTAAAATAGGAAATGTTAACGAAAATATCTGAAATTTTTACACAACCTAGATTTATGTGTTAGTATTAAAAGTCTAGTTTTGAGTTTTTGGGTTTGAACTCTCGAAATAGGGGTTTTGGTCCGATTTCAAATCTGTCACAGTTTCACGTTCGACTCTCAAGGCAGGTTCTTTCTCGGCCGTTTTCAGAGTTACTAAATCTCTATGTTTGGTTACATTTTACGTCACCCAAAACCAAGTAAGCATTAACTTACAGTGGGGATAATGTCTAGAACATCTCCGGATCGATCGGGGCGCCCACGCTTGCTACGAACACGTCCAATTACTCCGTCTCTTCTCCGTTGGTCCCGAAATGAAACCGAAAGTAAAAGTCTAGGGTTAGATCGGATTTTCGGGCTCGAAAACGTAAAAGAAAACCTATGAACGACTTACCAACAATCTGTAATACTAAGATCCTTGTTCTCCACGCCTCCTTGGTCGATTTTCGTCGCCGGAAAGTGATCGGAAAGCAAGAACTTTGTGTTTTCGGGTTTGGGAGAAGTTTGAAGAGTTTTAGAGGAATGGGGCTGCCTTTGTGAGTATATTAGGGTTTAAAAATCTGATTATGGGGAATGGGATCCATCAAAATCGTCCCACAATCCCTTCCCCCGAATTGTGATTGAGTTTCCATAGTCGGGGAGTCGAAATATGGCAAGAAATCGCCCGAAATCGCATTGATTGCTGCTGCCTGTTTGGTGGCGCGGGGTTGGCGCGGTTTTTAGCCAAAAACCGCCCGGAGGGCGCGCCGCCTGGTCTGGGCCGTGCGTCCGGACTGGGCCGTGCGATCCCGTCGGGCCTTTTCTCCTCTCTTTCGTACTTCTGTTGTAACACCCCGGATTTGATAACCCAGGCCGGGATGTCACCGCCGCATTTCCCTAGTAAGACACGGCTTCCCGAGCTCGCTAAGGAAATGCAAGGCTTGTGGGTATGAAAAAGATTTAAAAACATTTCAAGATCTAGTCCGGAAATTTATAATATTTAGTACGATAGTAGAAATTATCACGTACGGAAAATAAATAAAGTAAGTGCAGCGGAAAGTAAAATCACGGCCAACATGACCAAATCCTCGGGTTTAACAGACCCGGTAAAAACAGTACGATGCAGAAATTTAAAATGTTCATAAATAATTCCCCCAAGTGCATGCGTATGCGTCACTCGACATACTCTGTAAAAGAAAAATGACAACGGTTGTCAGTATAAAAAATATACTGAGTAAGTTAATCCCTAACTAACAAATAAAAGGGGTTACAAGTGTTTAAACTAAAGATTTCGCTTATCGTACGAGAATTTAAACATACATGATTTATTAGCAGCGGAAAAACATGATTAAAGAACTTAATTTAAAAAGCGGAATTTAAAGCATAATTTAAGATGCATAAAAATTTAAATACGTAATTGAAGACAGGATAAATACGATTTAAGCATAATGAAACACTCACACGAGTCTTTTACTTTTCATCCCGTAAACTAAGAAGAGGACACCATACCGGGAGATCACTAACGAGGCAATCTCAACATAGGACCACTAACGAGGCAGTCCAAACAATGGGAGACCACTAACGAGGCAGTCTCAAAGATAGTAGGACCACTAACGAGGCGATCCAAAAAGATAGTAGGACCACTAACGAGGCGATCCACAAATACAGCGCGCGAGATCACTAACGAGGCAATCTCAGATAGTAAGGAGACCACTAACGAGGCAGTCTCAAAGATAATGATAGTATGAAGATCGGCTCAGCCTAGTGAACGGGATTTTTCGAAAGTTCGTATTTCAAAGTTATCAAAGGATCGATATCGCGTTTTCATAGTTCGAGTTTTCTCAAGTTCGAAAAATCCTATTCGAGGCAGTTTACGCCTTTCTTAATTTAAAATTCGTTTTTCCTCCAAAAATTCTGAAACTTGGCCAGTAATTCAAAAACACACACACAAACAACTTTCATGTTTTAAGTTTTTGGAAATAAGGTTCCGAAGTGAGTTGAAATTTGAGTTTATTGCAAAGAATAATTTACGTCTTAAAAACTGTTTTCGTCACAGGTTCGTGTAACGCCGATTAAAAATTCATTTCAAAACCAATCGATGTGAAATTTTTACAGTAGCTACACGACACATTAAGGAACAACTTTCATGTTTTAAGTTTTTGGAAATAATGAATTCTTGGTACTCAAAAATCGTGTGCAACTCACTGCATACTCATGGCCCTTAAAACGAATTCAAACCAGTTCTAAAGACTTGGCCGATTGACATATCAAATGAACACCAAAATTCGTGAAATTTTGTAGGCATAATCTAGACACAATTATCTACAACTTTTGTTTAGAAATGCAAAGTTAAATCATTCGAAAAATGGGTGAAAAAAACATGCATCAAGTTGAATGAAGGAATCTGTCACAGATTTAAATCGTTCGGTTTGAAACAGAAAGTTCATGGCGAAAATTGGGATAGCAAAACTTAATGTCAATGGCTGAAATTTGGACACAAGATAGATAAAGGTGTTAGGAACAACTTTTATGTTGAAAAGTTTTCGGTTTGAATTCCCGAAGGTCGAGTTTTTGGCGAGTCTTTAAAATTGGACGAAAATAGGGTTTTTGAAAACCGATTTTTGTTACAAGCCTATATCTCGAGATTTAAACAACAAACAACCACGAAAATTTGTGAGTAAGGTGTTAACTTACTTAGAATGATGATAGGGTCGCTGGATTGGGTTTCCGGACGTCCTAGGGTCACGACGAACGGCCAACTTCTCCGATCGCTTTTTGTTCGTTTTCCGACGGGAAATCGTAGTAAGGAAAAAGGGTTAGAATATGAGTTTCTGAGATCTATGGACGAATTGAAACGTTGCACAATGGCTTACCAAGAGTCTAGAGGGCAGGGGCTTGTCCCGGTCGTCCCGTCGTCGCCGGAATACTTGCCGGAAAGTGGTGTCGAAAGAGTTTCGAACTTGGAGAGGGAATTGAGGGTGGAGGCTGAATGTTTACTGAAAACCTAGGGTTTGGGGCGCCCCTAGGGTATTCTTAAGCCTTCCCAAAGGCTGAGATTCGATTGCCATGGTTAGGGGTGTGGTTTTTGGCAAGAAAATCGCCATGGAAGGAAAGTTTACACTTTCAGCACCTCTGGCGCGCTGGTGGCGCGCACCTAAGCTTTTGTCCGCGCGGAGCACGCGTGCCAGGCCTGGCGTCGCGACGCCCTTGGCCGCGCGGTGGCCGCGCGGCGGCGCGCGGACAGCGCGGGCCGGCCGGACCGGCCGGTTCGGCTCCGCGTGTTCCGTCGGGTCTTTCCTTGCTTTCCCCTATCGATTTTCTACGTGTTAGCTCGATTCCTTGGGTCGTCTCTAGTCCGAAATCCTTTCCTTAATCTCGTTACGAGTTCGGCTCGCAACATTTCCGTATCCTAATTGGCCTAGTCTAAATTGGTTCCCACTTCCCCTATCGTCCTTGTGGTCTAATTCGTGATGTATTTTGTGATTTATTTCGTGACTGAACTTAGAAATTAGTTCTAAGCTGCCTACGTACCCTGTGAAGGGATCAAGTCATGACGTAGTTCAAAACAATTTGAATTTGTTTTTCCTCGGGTGTTACATCCTCCCCCCCTTAAGAATACAGTTATGTCCCCATAACTGTGGTCGGGTCGTCTTGGAAGAGGGTAGGGTAACGTTGCCTCATGTCGGCTCCCAATTTCCAGGTTGCCGTCTCCGTCTCGTGGTTGGACCACAGGACCTTGACCATCTTTACAGTTTTATTCCTTGTCACCCTTTCCTTGTAGTCGAGTATTTGCACCGGGGTTTCTTCATAGGTCAAGTCATCATCCAATTCGACTACGTCCGGTTGGAGTACATGCGACGTGTCGGGCACATACTTCTTTAGTTGGGGGTCGTGGAACACATTGTGGTCACGAGTAAACGGTGGTGGGGTCGTTAGTTAACATG
Source organism: Hygrophila difformis (assembly GCA_030278955.1). Classification (NCBI taxonomy): domain Eukaryota; kingdom Viridiplantae; phylum Streptophyta; class Magnoliopsida; order Lamiales; family Acanthaceae; genus Hygrophila; species Hygrophila difformis. Next base: position 21,916,057 of record JAOANR010000009.1, read on the forward strand.
CCGCTCTCATTTCCCTACGGAATTCCTTAGGGTCCCTCGGTATTTACGTCCCGGGGGTTTCCCGTAGTCCTGCGAAAGGAGGGCGTGAGGCAATTCCGCCGTCCTTGCCCGGAATAATGCCAGGCGATGCTCCCTGTCGACGTATTTCCCTGTCAATGTATGCCCGGGTTCAGCGAGGAGCGTATAGCGAAAGAGACTGGGCAGAACAGGAAAGATAAAACTCCACCCGGGTCTCGCGCGGTGGCCGCGCGTTGGCGCGCGGGGAGCGCGCGGCAACCCCTGTTCGAAAAAAATAGGGCTCGCGCTCCGCGCGAGCCACTTCCCCCATTTCTCATCCGAGAACACACCCCCCAATTCTCTCTAAATCCGGCGAGTTACCTTCTTGTTTGCTTGATTTCGACTTCAATTCCACTCATCTAGGTACGAGTCTACTAAACCCACTTACTAATTTCAACTTTTATGTTTTGGATGACTTGATTTGTGTAGAGATTTAGGAAATTAGGGTTTGTGTACAAAAATTGGGGGTTTGTGATTTTTAGGCTTGATTTGTGCAATTTAGCAAGTGTATGTGGCAATTGTTGTTACCCCTATTGCCTTGCCTACGTTTATGTTATAATGTGTTTATGTTCCTGGCAAATTCTTGTTGAATTCGAATCCTTAGAAAGGCTATGAAGTTATTGACGTTTGGTTGCTGTTGGGGTGTGATTATGGGCTCGTTCCCTCGTTGTTTAGTGCTGTAGGATTTGCCGTATTGTTATTATAATGATTGTTTCGTTCTGTGGGCGACTTCCGTGTGTTGTTAGTAACTTAGGTTTTGGTTTATTGTGCACATAACATGTTCGACGAAATGCCACATAGGGTTTAGGCACTAGTTTGAGCATATTCTTTGTCTAGGTTACCTCCTGGTTGGTCTTAGTAAACGGTAGGATTTGTTGTTCTTACGGTACATTCGCGTTGGAACTATATATTAATGCCCTATTCGTATTTTCGCTTGACTCCTGTGTGGGACTTAGCCATATAATTGGTGTTTGGTAACTTGCAGGATGTTGCTCTTTTTGTGGGTCGTTTTGGCGTCTCTCATGTGTCCTCCGAGGACTAGGAGACGGGTTGCTGATGAGGCTGGCCCCAGTCATGCTGCTCCGGCGATGCCGGATTTCGACGAGAGCGAGTCAGAGGAGGATGAGGTGCAGAGGGGCCCGCGTCTCAGGGGCCTCCCGGACGAGGTGCGTCCTCACCGGCATGACAGGTTCCGGTTTAGGACGAGGGCTGCCCAGGACTTTTATTTCGACGAGCTTCGTCGAAACAGGTCTTACGTCCCTGAGAGAGGCATATATCCTCTTCATATGGGCGATGACAGGGTCAGTGCGGTCTTGGAGTATTTACAGTGGACTGGTCTGGCACGTCACCCCGAGGGCGTCGCCTCCGGTTATTTGGCTATGGAGGTTATTGCCAACATCGGCGGTCTCGGGGAGGGTGACGATCTATCCCGAGTATGGGTCCGTGGTCGCTATCTCGACTTCAGTGCTCGGGCGATCAACGTCTATTTTGGCTTGCCCGACGATGGCGTGTTCCGGCCCCAGCCTGAGGGGCGCGTTCTTGCCCCTGCGTGGAACACCTTATGCACCCTAGTGCCTCCTGCGTTCGAGCACAGTCATGAGCTTCGTTTGACGTCGATGGACTCCCCTTGGCGAGAGCTCGCTCAGCTATGGTTCGGGCGTGTCCGGCCGATGTCCCGGAGCCACATTGTCTTGGACCACGTCTACGAGACCATTTGCTTCATCGCGCGGGACGGTAGGGTGAATGTAGGGGCTTGCATCGAGGACAACTTGCGGGGTATGCGCAGAGGACGAGGGAGCAGGGTGATTACCCATGTTCACCTCATCTGTGGGTTGTGCGCGGCACAGGGGATTCGCACTACACCGGAGACAGATCCGTACGACCTAGCACCTGGCCGTTGCTACCGTATTCCGTCTTATGCTGAGCGGCGTAGCGCCTTACGTCGTGGGGCTCCCCGTGCTGTACTTCGCCCGCAGCCCAATGACGGCGGCCTGATCCTCGTTGTACCACCGGAGCAGCCACCCCCTCCTCCAGTGGTTCCACCTCCTGCTGGGGCACCTCCTGCCGTGGCACCTCAGGGGCAGGAGATGATTCAGATGCTGCAGATGATGCAGGAGATGCGGGTCGGTATGGACGCCGGGTTTGCAGCTGGGCAGGCTCGTTATGACGCCCTCGACGCTAGGTTGGACCTCTATCAGACCCGCATGGACTCGTTTGCTACGAGGCAGGCTCAGCAGCAGGCCACTATGTCCGACCTGTACGCCTATGTGCGGCAGATGGACGACTACATGCGCCGGCAGTTCCCGCCTCCCGATCAGTGAGGTCTCCTTTTGGTTTCGTGTTTTCGTTTAGGTTTTGCATTTAGACGTACTGTGTTTAGTTTCCCCCTTATGGGGACGTTGCTGTTGCCTGGGATTTGTGATTTATATTTTCGTTATGTTATTGCTTAGTTAGGTGCTTGACATGTGTTAGTTGTTTGCTGCTGTTTTAGAACCATGGTTTAATTGTTCTGTCCATTTTATGGTTTGAGATGTTCGGGATTTACTATTACCTTCCTATCGTGTCCGCATGTGTGTGGATTGCCCAACAATACCTATGCTGTTGCTTGACTAAACCGCTTGGATAAATTAGCGTGATAAGGTACACGGGATTAGAGTTTATATGTGGAGTATATATAGTTGCTCTTAAGGGGAAAATTTTTATTGAAGATTAGTCCTTTAATAGGTATCAATTTATTAGGGTTTTTCTTGTAAAGGTTGTTGGAATTTATTTATTTATTCTTATATGTACATATTTACGCATATGTATATATTTTATTATTATTATTATTATTATTATTATTTTTATTTTTATTATTATATATATATATATATTTTTTTTTTTCAGTAATCTGTTCGGTTTTTTTTTTTTTTTTTTTGTAGGTCCCCCTCTTTGATTATGGTAGTTAAAGAACTAAGTAAAATGCATGGAATAAATTTAAATAGGCTTGTATTTTTATTACATAAGAATTAAATTTGGTTTACAAACATTCGAAATAGAAATAGGTGTGCTGCTAATGGTACGGAAAGGAAAATATACTAATAATGCGTAGCTGGATCACTAGATCTAAAACGGGTGGGCAGGCTCGGCCTTGATGGGATCATCCTCATCGCTCGACACATCGATGGGTATGGCGACATTGGGAGCAGGCCCCGGGTTCTGAAGGACCGCTCCGTCCACGTCCTGGGCTAGGTTAGTCAGTTCCCAGCCTATGGTCTCTATCTGCTCCTCCAAGTCATCTCCCTTGTCTTGGAGCTGGGCCACTTGGGCTTGGAGGTGTGTGACTTGCTCCTGCAGCTGGGTTATGTGGTGGTGGTCTGTTTCCCTAAGGTGACCCAAATGGGCCAGGTTACCCTCCAACTGTCCTACCCGTGTTTTGAAGTAATTGATGTGCTGTTGGCCCTCAAGGTAAGCGTTCATTAATTTCACCATCAAATTGACCATGTTCGCGTTGGGCTCGGCCATCTAATGTCACAAGGGAGGTTAGAGTTAGACATTTTTCGGGCAAGGTTAAGATATGCACAAATTTAAATCTATATGCAACATGCAAGTGCAAGTCCCTTCCCCATAAAATTTAGTTTAAAATAAATTGCTAAAGGTTGGGCCTCTATAGTGGGCCAAAATTTAATATTTCTTGGGCTAAGATTTGGGCTATGTAAAAAGGATTATAGATTTTTGGGCTAAAAATAGTACTAGTAGTCAAATAAATAATTTTAGAAGAAATAACACTTGGGCTTAAAATATTGGTTTAAAATATTAGTAGTAGCTTAAAAAAAATTTCCGGGCTCTGATACCAACTTGTAACACCCCGGATTTGATAACCCAGGCCGGGATGTCACCGCCGCATTTCCCTAGTAAGACACGGCTTCCCGAGCTCGCTAAGGAAATGCAAGGCTTGTGGGTATGAAAAAGATTTAAAAACATTTCAAGATCTAGTCCGGAAATTTATAATATTTAGTACGATAGTAGAAATTATCACGTACGGAAAATAAATAAAGTAAGTGCAGCGGAAAGTAAAATCACGGCCAACATGACCAAATCCTCGGGTTTAACAGACCCGGTAAAAACAGTACGATGCAGAAATTTAAAATGTTCATAAATAATTCCCCCAAGTGCATGCGTATGCGTCACTCGACATACTCTGTAAAAGAAAAATGACAACGGTTGTCAGTATAAAAAATATACTGAGTAAGTTAATCCCTAACTAACAAATAAAAGGGGTTACAAGTGTTTAAACTAAAGATTTCGCTTATCGTACGAGAATTTAAACATACATGATTTATTAGCAGCGGAAAAACATGATTAAAGAACTTAATTTAAAAAGCGGAATTTAAAGCATAATTTAAGATGCATAAAAATTTAAATACGTAATTGAAGACAGGATAAATACGATTTAAGCATAATGAAACACTCACACGAGTCTTTTACTTTTCATCCCGTAAACTAAGAAGAGGACACCATACCGGGAGATCACTAACGAGGCAATCTCAACATAGGACCACTAACGAGGCAGTCCAAACAATGGGAGACCACTAACGAGGCAGTCTCAAAGATAGTAGGACCACTAACGAGGCGATCCAAAAAGATAGTAGGACCACTAACGAGGCGATCCACAAATACAGCGCGCGAGATCACTAACGAGGCAATCTCAGATAGTAAGGAGACCACTAACGAGGCAGTCTCAAAGATAATGATAGTATGAAGATCGGCTCAGCCTAGTGAACGGGATTTTTCGAAAGTTCGTATTTCAAAGTTATCAAAGGATCGATATCGCGTTTTCATAGTTCGAGTTTTCTCAAGTTCGAAAAATCCTATTCGAGGCAGTTTACGCCTTTCTTAATTTAAAATTCGTTTTTCCTCCAAAAATTCTGAAACTTGGCCAGTAATTCAAAAACACACACACGAACAACTTTCATGTTTTAAGTTTTTGGAAATAAGGTTCCGAAGTGAGTTGAAATTTGAGTTTATTGCAAAGAATAATTTACGTCTTAAAAACTGTTTTCGTCACAGGTTCGTGTAACGCCGATTAAAAATTCATTTCAAAACCAATCGATGTGAAATTTTTACAGTAGCTACACGACACATTAAGGAACAACTTTCATGTTTTAAGTTTTTGGAAATAATGAATTCTTGGTACTCAAAAATCGTGTGCAACTCACTGCATACTCATGGCCCTTAAAACGAATTCAAACCAGTTCTAAAGACTTGGCCGATTGACATATCAAATGAACACCAAAATTCGTGAAATTTTGTAGGCATAATCTAGACACAATTATCTACAACTTTTGTTTAGAAATGCAAAGTTAAATCATTCGAAAAATGGGTGAAAAAAACATGCATCAAGTTGAATGAAGGAATCTGTCACAGATTTAAATCGTTCGGTTTGAAACAGAAAGTTCATGGCGAAAATTGGGATAGCAAAACTTAATGTCAATGGCTGAAATTTGGACACAAGATAGATAAAGGTGTTAGGAACAACTTTTATGTTGAAAAGTTTTCGGTTTGAATTCCCGAAGGTCGAGTTTTTGGCGAGTCTTTAAAATTGGACGAAAATAGGGTTTTTGAAAACCGATTTTTGTTACAAGCCTATATCTCGAGATTTAAACAACAAACAACCACGAAAATTTGTGAGTAAGGTGTTAACTTACTTAGAATGATGATAGGGTCGCTGGATTGGGTTTCCGGACGTCCTAGGGTCACGACGAACGGCCAACTTCTCCGATCGCTTTTTGTTCGTTTTCCGACGGGAAATCGTAGTAAGGAAAAAGGGTTAGAATATGAGTTTCTGAGATCTATGGACGAATTGAAACGTTGCACAATGGCTTACCAAGAGTCTAGAGGGCAGGGGCTTGTCCCGGTCGTCCCGTCGTCGCCGGAATACTTGCCGGAAAGTGGTGTCGAAAGAGTTTCGAACTTGGAGAGGGAATTGAGGGTGGAGGCTGAATGTTTACTGAAAACCTAGGGTTTGGGGCGCCCCTAGGGTATTCTTAAGCCTTCCCAAAGGCTGAGATTCGATTGCCATGGTTAGGGGTGTGGTTTTTGGCAAGAAAATCGCCATGGAAGGAAAGTTTACACTTTCAGCACCTCTGGCGCGCTGGTGGCGCGCACCTAAGCTTTTGTCCGCGCGGAGCACGCGTGCCAGGCCTGGCGTCGCGACGCCCTTGGCCGCGCGGTGGCCGCGCGGCGGCGCGCGGACAGCGCGGGCCGGCCGGACCGGCCGGTTCGGCTCCGCGTGTTCCGTCGGGTCTTTCCTTGCTTTCCCCTATCGATTTTCTACGTGTTAGCTCGATTCCTTGGGTCGTCTCTAGTCCGAAATCCTTTCCTTAATCTCGTTACGAGTTCGGCTCGCAACATTTCCGTATCCTAATTGGCCTAGTCTAAATTGGTTCCCACTTCCCCTATCGTCCTTGTGGTCTAATTCGTGATGTATTTTGTGATTTATTTCGTGACTGAACTTAGAAATTAGTTCTAAGCTGCCTACGTACCCTGTGAAGGGATCAAGTCATGACGTAGTTCAAAACAATTTGAATTTGTTTTTCCTCGGGTGTTACATCTGTCCTCCTACGTTTTCGGGCTCGATTTTTCGGGTCATTCTCGGATCATAAATTCTTATCTTAAATTTATCTCGACTCAAATAAATTTCATGTTTGAAATCTTAAGTCCGTCGGTCTCGGGTTCGTCGGCTTCCAATTCGTCGTCTTTTGACTCCCGTGCAACATCTTGTGTAATTAAATTTCTTCCGACTTCACGGGTTCTTGGAATTAGGATTATTTTCCTTCTTGAATTTAATTCCAATTATTTTGACTTAATTCATGGAATGTCTTCGGGCTTCCTTTCCCTCTTTTATTCCATTTTGAATTTTGAATCTATCGGCGTTTCATTTCCGAGCAATAATTTATTGTGATAAATTATTTTCTTCTTCTCGGAGATATTTCGACATTGATCGGAATAAATTTTATTCCTTTGGACGTTGATAAAAATCTGGGGTATTACAGTCTACCCCCCTTAAGAATTAACTTCGTCTTCGAAGTTGTGTTTCGGCTTTTCTCGCGCTAAGAGTTAGGGTCCTTTTTGTTTATTTCATTATTTTGCGATATTGTGTTATTGAATTATTGTTCAATAGTTGATTGTTTGTTGTTTGATTATTGTTTGACTGAACCCAGAAATGAAATTTCCGAGTTGCCTACGTACCCTGTGAAGGGATCAAGCCATGACGTAGTTCAAAACAAATTTGAATTTGTTTATTTATTGATTTGGGGATGCGAAATATTCGGGTTGTTACATCCTCCCCTCCTTAAGATTACAGTTATGTCCCCATAACTGCCAATGTATTATTCACGACCCGGTTCGGGTATCGTTGCCTATGATCCTTCCTCATTGAGCTGGCAAGTAAGCTTGATCGATGTCGTTCAATCGTCCTACGGCTCTTCCTTGATTCCCTTGTTGAGGGTTTACCAGATCTAGCCTCTTCTCAATCATCTCTCCACGAACATCGCATTCTCTAATCATGTGGTCTACTCCGCCACATCTATAACAAGTCCCGCGCCTTGGGCATTCGCGCACCAGATGGGCTTGGTGGCACTGCGAGCAACGTGGTATGGTTGCTTCATGGTTGTCATCTCGACTGTTTGGGTTCTGTGGCTGGTCAGGTTTAACGGTCATGTCCTCTCTCTTGTTAATGTTCTCTATCCGCGTTCGGCAGTCACGCAGCCGATGACCAAATCGACCACACCGAAAGCACGCTCCGGGCTTAGGGCATCCTCTCGCATAATGTGGGTTACCACATTTCGGGCATGGTGGCGTATAGTCACCATGGTTGTAAACTATCCCTCTGTTTCTTCCACCGTTGCCTTGAGGTGGTCTATTCGGGCCTCCCAGAATATGGTTCCTTCCTAAGTAGTTATCGGTTCTATGGTCCCGTTTTCTCTTGCCTTGCCCTTGGTTGATTAGTGCATTCCCCAAGGCAACCACAGCTTCCTCTATAGTTCTTAATCGGTCACTTAAGTTCTTCGGCATGGAGGCTACTTCCCCTCCTTGATTGGTTGCACTAACGTCTTGTACTGGTTCATCGGGTTGTCGTAGCTCTTCATTGGTGTTGGGTGGGATGGGTGGATTGTTAGGTCTTCCTCTAGGTGCCATTTTCTGTCACAACGTACAAGGATTGGACTCTAAAAATTTCGTAGAGTGTTGGAAAAATAATAATTTGTTGAATCAATTGGTGTTAGTAGGCGTTGTTTAGAGTGTATTACGTAATGTGGCATTTAGAGTGGTTCATATGGTGTGGTATTTAGAGTTTAACGTTTTGTTGCTTGGGCGCGGCGTAGTAGGGTGTAGATTTAAATAAGAATTCCTCAAGATCTTTGGAATAATAAGAGTGTTGTAATGATAGATATGGGCTTGCACTTTACTCCTCTATATAAGGATTTTTTTTTTTTTTTGCGTCTCTAGATTATTTATGTGTTCGTCGTTTTCATCGTTAGGTTTCTCGACAAGTCATAATATATCGTCTATGTGTAGATTTATGGAAAAAAAAGGCAGAGAATAGTTATGCGCATGCTAAGCATAGACGATCAAGATCTAAAACTAAGGCACAATTAGTCTCAAGCTAATGCTTCTAAGTCAAGAGTCAAGGTCTAGCCGAATGCTAGTGTGAGAATGGTATGTATCACAAACGATTCACATAAGAGGTTAGTACAAATATTTATGTATGCATATGCATATGCAAACCCCCCAATAAAAATTTAATGCATGCATTTATTTATCCATGGGTTTTAAAAATAAATTTATTCCATGGATAGATTAAAATAGGGATAAAAGGTTTGGACCACTATATTGGGCCGAAGGAAATAAATTATTTGGGCTTTAAGTAAAAACAAGGTCATTGGGCCAAAATAATTGGGCCAACATAGTAATTAAATATTGGGCTAAAGGTTTGGGCTAGGAAAAATAAATTTTGGGCTCAAAAGGTTTGGGATTTAAAATAATAAATTTGGGCTAAAAGTTAGGGCTTAGAAAAAAAAAAATTGGGCTCAAAAATGTTAGTTTAAAAATAATAATGGATTTTTAAATATAATACTAGTTTTAAAAATAGTCCGGGCTCTGATACCACTTTCTAACACCCCGGATTTGATAACCCAGGCCAGGATGTCACCGCCACACCTCCCTAACAAGACACGGTTTCTCCGAGCTTGCTAAAGAGATGCAAGGCTATGGTTTTTCAGAATTTAAATCATTCAAACAGCCCATTGTAATATAATTTAAAAATAATAATATCAAAGTTGCAGCGGAATGTAATATTTACATATATATAATTGTAATGCAGCGGAAATTTAAATACTGGGCCAACATGGCCAAAACACGGGTTAAACAGGCCCGTTCATGCAAGTTGTAATTAAATGCCGGAATTTAAAATAGAGTTTTTCCCCAAATGTTCCCATGTATGCATATGATGATGCATATTCCTCATACTCTGAAAGAAAAAGGGGGAAAATGGTTTGGGTCAGCAAAACGTGCTGAGTAAGTTAACACTTAGCATGATCTAGGGGTTTCAAAGCCTTTAATTTAATAAAAACATATGCATACGAGACATGATTTAAATTTTAATTCATCTACTAATAATAATTTAACTACATAATTTAAAAGACAAGGATTTCCACACGTTCATAATTTAGCACACATGAAAAAGGGGTTTAACACACGTTCATAATTTAACACACGTTCATAATTTAACACACATAATTTAAATAATTAAATTTTTCTCCTAAGCATGCATACAAAAACATTCCATTTACAAATTTTACCAATTTAAAGGAAATAATACTTAAATTGTGTACTTGACATGCCTTTAATCCACAATAACCATTTAGTCATGATATGAAATTTAAAGACACAATTTAAATGCATAATTTAAAGACATGCATAAATAAATAAATACTTTAAAAATATTAAATCTTTTATTTCCCCGTTACGTAACCATTTCTCAATGTTTTGTATAGCCGATGATCCGGCGGCCGCAGCCGTTTCGTAAGTATCTCGTATAGCCGGTGATCCGGCGGCCGCAACCGTTTCGTAAGTATCTCGTATAGCCGGTGATCCGGCGGCCAGCAGCCGTTTCGTAAGTATCTCGTATAGCCGGTGATCCGACGGCCAGCAGCCGTATCTGACATACCCAGTAACACTCCGGAGCCTCGGGAAATCCATACGGACAAACCCGAGAGAGTAGGCAATGTATCTCCCGCCGATTGGCGTAATATCTCATCTAATTTCTCTCGTCCATTATAGGCCCGAAGAGAAAGGCTAGAGGGGCACCCTGCAGAGCACTCACCCTCCACCCAAGTATCTCATGTATCGTTTCGTTTTAATGTATCGGGGTTTTACAAAAGTATAGATGTATTGCATTTCAAGTCTTTCATCGTTCGTTTCGAAATTTCAAAATCTTTCGATTTAAAGTCATTTGGCGTCACAGTTTACGCCTTTTTAATTTAAAAATTCGTTTCAAGTCCGAAAAATCTGAAAACTTCACAGTTTATGCAAAACACCCTAACGAACACCTTTCGTGTTTTAACTTTTTCGAAATAAGTTGAGGAAACATGTCAAAAATCGATTTTATCATGCAAACAGAAATCTGTCCGGACTCAGGTTTGACACAGTTTGGAAAATTGGCTTTTTGACATATCAAATGGACTCCAAAAATTCTGAAATTTTAACCACATATACTAGACATGATTATCTACAACTTTCATTTAGATTGTAAAGATCAGATCGGACTACAAATATAGAAACAAACCCACTAATTTCGAACATGTTCATAGGCAGATTTCAAACACGTTTTGTCAAAACAGTTTCTTTTCGATGCGATTTAAAATAGCAAACGTTAACGAAAATGTCTGAAATTTTTACACAACCTAGATTTATGTGTTAGGATTAAAAGTCTAGTTTTGAGTTTTCGGGTTTGAACTCTCGAAATAGGGGTTTTGGTCCGATTTCAAATCTGTCACAGTTTCACATTCGACTCTCAAGGCAGGTTCTTTCTCGGCCGTTTTCAGATATCAAACCTCAATGAAAAATTATGAAAATTTTACACAAACTAGATCTATGTCTTAGGAGCGTTTTTCATGTTTTGAGTTTTTCCGTTTGAGCAGTTTTAAGGGTTCGAAAAATTCGCACACAATCGCTGCGCCGGGGGTTTTTCGTGTTGACAGATTTTAGAGTTACTAAATCTCTATGTTTGGTTATATTTTACGTCACCCAAAACCAAGTAAGCATTAACTTACAGTGGGGATGATGTCTAGAACGTCTCCGGATCGATCGGGGCGCCCACGCTTGCTACGAACACGTCCAATTACTCCGTCTCTTCTCCGTTGGTCCCGAAATGAAACCGAAAGTAAAAGTCTAGGGTTAGATCGGATTTTCGGGCTCGAAAACGTAAAAGAAAACCTATGAACGACTTACCAACAATCTGTAATACTAAGATCCTTGTTCTCCACGCCTCCTTGGTCAATTTTCGTCGCCGGAAAGTGATCGGAAAGCAAGAACTTTGTGTTTTCGGGTTTGGGAGAAGTTTGAAGAGTTTTAGAGGAATGGGGCTGCCTTTGTGAGTAGATTAGGGTTTAAAAATCTGATTATGGGGAATGGGATCCATCAAAATCGTCCCACAATCCCTTCCCCCGAATTGTGATTGAGTTTCCATAGTCGGGGAGTCGAAATATGGCAAGAAATCGCCCGAAATCGCATTGATTGCTGCTGCCTGTTTGGTGGCGCGGGGTTGGCGCGGTTTTTAGCCAAAAACCGCCCGGAGGGCGCGCCGCCTGGTCTGGGCCGTGCGTCCGGACTGGGCCGTGCGATCCCGTCGGGCCTTTTCTCCTCTCTTTCGGACTTCTGTCCTCCTACGTTTTCGGGCTCGATTTTTCGGGTCATTCTCGGATCATAAATTCTTATCTTAAATTTATCTCGACTCAAATAAATTTCATGTTTGAAATCTTAAGTCCGTCGGTCTCGGGTTCGTCGGCTTCCAATTCGTCGTCTTTTGACTCCCGTGCAACATCTTGTGTAATTAAATTTCTTCCGACTTCACGGGTTCTTGGAATTAGGATTATTTTCCTTCTTGAATTTAATTCCAATTATTTTGACTTAATTCATGGAATGTCTTCGGGCTTCCTTTCCCTCTTATATTCCATTTTGAATTTTGAATCTATCGGCGTTTCATTTCCGAGCAATAATTTATTGTGATAAATTATTTTCTTCTTCTCGGAGATATTTCGACATTGATCGGAATAAATTTTATTCCTTTGGACGTTGATAAAAATCTGGGGTATTACACACACACTCACTTCTTAGCTCTCTAGCTCTCTAAGGTTTTTGAGACTGCACTCTTGCTACTCTCGAAAGCTCTTTCTCTCTCTAATTCTCTTGTATTCCCAACCCTTTCAGTAATAAAATTTCAGTTTGTAAAGAAAGACCCGGTGTGGATTGCTTCCTCTTTTCTTTACTTTCTGAAATACAGGGGCCCGTCTGAACGGGAAAGCCTCTCATCTCTCAAGGTATGGGTTAGTTTATGATTTATGTTATGGTATGATTGTTCTATGTATGGATAATAATGTTATAAACATGAATATGTGGCCTTTTAAAACTTAATTGATGAGATATGCCATTAGGAGAGTAAGAAAAAAATTTAAAAGGCTTTATGCCATAAAAGCTGTAAGAAAAGACTCGTTAGGGGAACCACAATTCAGGGATGTTTGATAAACATAATGGTGTTTTGTTACTGTTGTCCCTTTTGATTTGCCCCTTAGACCCCCTGCTTACATTTCAGATCTAGGTCTGGATAATGCTAATTTGAATTTGAAACCCGAAACAGGCCCAGAAAAATATCTCATCAGTGACAGTAATAGAGGATTGCGGACTTAATGTTTATGATAATATTTCCATAACAAAGGACAATCGGACCCATAACACATAGTCAGAAATTTAACATGACCAAGAGAATAATAGGAGATGGCAAGTACCTAGTAAGACATCACGACATATAAGTTTTTCGCGCACAAAAACCAGTGTTTTTAAACCTTTTTTGAAATAACTAATATCTTTTATCAAAACAAATGGAGAATATGCTAAAACTGCTGAAAACTGTAAAACAGATTTGTTTAAAACAGAATCTTTTAAAAACACAGAAACAAGGTTTGTCATTGCACCTTACCCGAAAACACATTTCCTATGCCAAGAATGTGAAATTTAGGCTTATTAGACTTATGAATAAGCGAAATCAAATAGACATGATTTGCAGAAAAAAAGATTGTTTGAAAATATTATAAAATGGAAAGTGACTAAGGAGGTTGAATTTCTAAAAAATGAAATAGAAATTCTAAAAAACAGTTATCAAAAGCATACTAAAATCTATAATGTTTTTGAAAAATTACGAGATAACCATATAGAAAGATGTGAAAACTATTTTATATCATGTGAATTTGAAGAAAAAATGTGGAAAAAATTACAAGAAGAACGTTTAGCAAGAAATAACTGATTTGAAAATGGAAGTACAAATACCTTTTGATATTTGTCCTGAATGTGGAAAACTTGGAGAAACCATGTGGAAAATAGAAAAAGAAATAAAAGACCTTAAAGAAACAATTATAAGGTTAACAGAATATAAAGAAGACGAAGAAGAAGAAGCACATGAACTCATATATGTGTTAAACCGTGACAAAGAAATAAAAACTATTTTAAATTCGGTTCATATATATGAAGAAGTTATAAGTTACCAATCAACAGACCTCAAAACAAAAATAGAGGAGTTAAACACTTCTAAAACAGAATTCATTAATCATATCAAAAATCAACATTAAAGATGACTTATAAAACAATAAGAGACTACAGTAAATGGGAGAAAAATGCGATTGAAAGATATCGCATTAAAAAAGAAATTGTAAAAATCCAAATCGAAGCAAAAATAAAATGTTTGCAACTCTTAAACAGAAAAAATCTCATAATAGAAGAATTAGATTTAAGTTTTTGGATAAATGATGAATCAACAACCTACAGGCATATGAAAAGGGATTAGATCGGGAAAGAAAACAGTGGCATGTTAATTATACCGGTTAATCACAATTAAAACTCCTAAAAAAAATAAAAAAATAAAAAATAAATAAATAAATAAATAAATAATAAATAAATAAATAAATAAATAAATAAGAAAAAATTAAAACTGTTAATATAACCAAATATCCAGAAAAGATATTGAAATTTAACATAAAAATACTGAAATCAGGATAAGATGTATCGAACTTGTAAAACAAACGTACTGAACTTAACCAGGGGCATATTTGTCAAATTTTGATAACTTCTCACCTCCATGAAAGCGACATCAGGTACCTAAAAGGAATAAAAATTCATATAGGTACTGAACATGTAAGAGAATATGAATGGGAGTTATTTTTAAATAACTTGCCCTATACTATATGGGGCACACATTTCATTCATGTAATGTGCAATGCACCCAAATATGCAATGCAGCAGGGGACGAGGACTTAGTCCAAGCGTTTAAATCTCCGGACTTTCAACGAAATGTTGGAGGTTCGATTCTCTACCTGCCCCATATCACTTTCTTTTATTCCTTTGTAATTTGTATGGCATTGACTTCCACCACCCATTTCTAAGCTTCAATGGCTCTATAAAAAAAAAAGAAAAAAAAAAAAAGAAAGAGCAATGCACCCACTGACCCACCCCCACCCCCCGCACTGCACATCTTTTATTTTATGCTCTTTTCCCTTTTTTCTTTTAACGTCGCCAATCAACAAATACCAACATTTCAAATAATACCCTTCGATAATACACTTCAAATGGAGTACACTAATACTCATTATTGTATACTTTCTTTTTCTTTTTCCTTTTTTTTTCTGAATAAATTGTCCTTTATACTTACTCAATCCCATTATTTATGTTCTACTTTCTTTTTTGGTCCGTCCCAACACATTTGTCTCATTTCCATTTTAGGAAATTATTAAATATTAATCACCTACTTACACCCATCACATCACATCAATAAATAAATATACTAAAATTTTAAATCCACTACCATAAATAAATTTCAACTCACAACCATCACATCACACATAAATAAATCAATTTAAAATTCAAGCACATTACAATTACATCACAAAATTACTAATTTACCTTTACTTTAAATACTAATCTACCCTTACATTAAATACTAACTATTTTCACATAAAATACCGTGCCCAAAAGTTTTGAGACACTTCTAGTGGGACGGAGGGAGTATATTATTTCGATGTCCCCACCCCATTATACATTTTGAGAAAGAAAACAATAATAAAGATAGATCTATAATGGTTGGGTCCTCTTAGGGCTGGGGAAAAATACCGAATATATCGCATACCGCACATATCGTACGGGAAAATTACCGAGAACACCGAAAGTTTCGGTATACCGTAATTTTCGGTACGGTATCATAGTACCGTACCGTAAGATTTCGGTACGGTAACGGTATAAATTTTTTGATACCGCGGTATACCGTTACCGTACCGAACTTCGGTATATACCGCGGTATCGGTATATTGGTATATACCGATTGTTCGGTATGTCGGTATATACCGCGATACCGTTATATACCGTAATACCGGTATGCTGGTATGTAGCGAAAGTTCGGTATGTCGGTATATACCGCAATACCGGTATGTCGGTATGTAGCAAATGTTCGGTATGTCGGTATATACCGCGATACCGATATGTCGGTATGTACCGAATGCTCGGTATAACGGTATATACCGAACTTACCGAAATATCGGTATGACAACGGTATGAAAATATTTCATACCGAAACTTTCGGTATACCGAAGATCGGTATACCAAAAGGTTCGGTACTGTAACGGTACGGAATTTTTCATACCGTAAAGTTCGGTACGGTATACGGTACGACGAAATTTGTACGGTATACCGTACCGACCCACCCCTAGGTCCTCCTCCTCCTCCAAATTGATTTTGTGTCATTCATTAATTAATTAATTGAATATTTGCTGATCCATAGACAATACAAAATGGTAAAGCAATAATAATAATAATAATAATAATAATAATAATAATAATAATAATAATAATAATAATAATGTAGCATCATTCTAATGATTATTAACAAAATTGACAATATATTACATTCCATGTTTGTTACTACAAAATGGAGTATATAATAAAGATAAAAAGTGAGCTAGGTGAAGCAATAATGGATCCAATCACATAATGATGCCACGTTACCTACCTGATGATCTGGCATGGCCACTACTCTAATCGTCAAGTCTTAACCTGCACTCCAATGCTCTTTCTCATGGCTCTCAAGTCTCATCATCCAACGCCACATGGACTCCATAAAATCCATTCTTCCAATTCAAAATCATAAACTTTAGTTAGTAATTGACCCTTTTTTTTTAGAAAAAATAATTTAGTAGCAGCTATGTCACCATCTTAATTTTCTCACCCTTGAAGTGCTTTACATATATAAACGACTTCATCATTGAATTATACTAAAACTATAGTTGAAAATTTAAATATGAAATCATATCATATACATAAATAGTAGTATATCACTACAAAGCATTTATATCTATTCTATACTGTTTTTTTTCAGAGAGCAATCTATTCTATACTGTTAATTATAACAAAATTAATTTTTTTTTTAAAAAAAATCATCAAATCTCCATAAACCATGACAAAATTATCGTTATCAGCGCATTAGTGGTCGAATACCATTTTATCATTTATTATGTATGCATGAAGTTATTATAAAAGATAATATAAATAAGTATTTTTAAATATTTTGACAAAACACATAAAAGTATCAAGCAACTGATGATTTCAACGAAAAGCAAGTTTAAATATGGGTAAATTTGAAAAAAAAAAAAAAAAAAAACGAAACAAAACTCAAGTAAAACTAATGCTCCATTTGGGAAAGAAAATTGAAATTTCTTGTTAATTCAATTAAGTTAGAAAAAAAAAAAAGAAAGAAAGAAAAACTGATTTTTTTAAAAAAAATTATATTCTAAGTAATCATGCAACTATTCTTTCTTATTCAATCTCCAAAAAATACATGTAAATACTTGTAGTAGCTAGTATTACTTGTGTATTTATAGGAAAAGGCTTACTTGGAATGCACTTTCTATATAAGTTCATATCACACAAATAGGAAAAAATGCCAAATAGGTTCTTTTTCTTTTCCAAAAATTCAAATCAGTCATTTTTCTATTTAATTACCCAAACAGTCCGCTACAAATGCTAATTATGTCCAAATTAGTCATTTGTTCACTAATTATGCTCTAATAACCGACGTGGCAAGGGTTTAAATTTAAAATTGACACGTGGACATAATATTAGTCCCTTTTCTTTTATCTTTTGCCAATTCAGTCCTAAATTTTTATTTTGTTCCATTTAGTCCTCTACCAAAATCAGTCATTTTTATATTAATTGGCCTCCATCCTTTCAAATTATTTTATTTCAGGGCAAAAACCTTAAATTTTTTATTATTACTAATCCATTTATCAAATAAATGTCCAACATACTTCCGTAAATAAAATTAAACACCAAACCTCATGCATTGAATTTTATTGTCCATACTTCCTACATCCATAACCTTCCAAAAAGTAAAATTAAATTATTTACACAAAAATTAAAATTAAATCATTTACTACGTTTTAAGGTAGGAAACAAAATATGATTATGTTAATTGTTACTGAAGGAAACCAGAGCCAATGAACCATCACGGTCGGATGGTTAGAGAGAGTCCGTAAAATCCCGAATTTTGGAAAACCCGGTAACAAGACAGTCAAACCTAATGTAT
This sequence comes from Hygrophila difformis, assembly GCA_030278955.1. NCBI lineage: Eukaryota > Viridiplantae > Streptophyta > Magnoliopsida > Lamiales > Acanthaceae > Hygrophila > Hygrophila difformis. The sequence continues at coordinate 21,933,992 of JAOANR010000009.1, forward strand.
AAGGTTTGATGTTTAATTTTATTTACGCAAGTATGTTGGCATTTATTTGATAAATGGATTAGTAGTAGTAAAAAAATTAAGGTTTTGTGCCTGAAATGAAATAATTTGAAAGGTTGGAGACCAATTAATATAAAAATGACTGATTTTGGTAGAGGACTAAATAGAACAAAACAAAAGTTTATGACTGAATTGGCAAAAGATAAAAGAAAAATGCCTAATATTATGCACACGTGTCAGGTTTAAATTTAAACCATTGCCACGTCAGTAATTAAAGCATAATTAGTGAACAAATGACTGATTTGGACATAATTAGTATTTATAGCAGACTGTTTTGGTAATAAAATAGAAAATGGACTTATTTGAATTTTTGGAAAAAAAAATGGACATATTTGGTATTTTTTTCCACACAAATACTGTAGTTGCTTTGTTTTGGTGTTCTCGTAACTAATTACTCCGTCTCTGACAGACTGGTGCTGACAAGACAGCTATCCTCAAATTTAGCTTTAAATATTCCTAATCTAAGTTCATATCCCATTACTGACATTTTTACTATACTTTTAACATTACATTAGTCTATAGCCACATCTAATTTTTCACTTAAAAACATTCCTAATACTTGGTATCTCCTTATTGCAATGAAATGGCTTCGCCCCTTTATTGCCGAAAAAATATCTCCTTATTGCAATTATTAATCATGATTACTACCTATTTTAAAACTTAATTCAACAATACTGCCACCACCATCTTTTCTAATACCCTCTTTTCCTAGAATTCCCTACTCCATGACTAAAATCCCTCCAATTCCCACTTTAAATAAAAAATAGTAGTATTTACAACTCCCATCCCATCATGTTTACTTCCTAATAAAATCACACTCTTCCCTAAATTGATCCCAAAACTCTCTCATTCCCACCAACAAAAATGTCAATTTTTAGAATTAATTCCAAATAAAAGTCCCTTATTCTCACTACTGCACTATGCACCACCCATATATATATATATATATATATATATATATATAATTCATACACAACCATCTATTAGTAATTCCCACAATACCACCCTAACTCATGAATAACCATTCTCCCAAAATTCTCTTATTGTTCCCTAACTTCACATGAAATCCTATGCTCCCAAAAATGAAAAAGTCCCTTATTCTCTCTATCTCTCTCTCTCTCACCAACAAAATGTAAATCTCTTGAATTCCAACCATTGCATGTTCCCACCCACCCAAAGTTAATCAGCTCCCCTATTCCCACTCACGAATATTTATACAACTCCGACCATATTCTTCACCAAGCGCCATCCCCCATATATCTTTACACGTCTCCAATATATTCACATATTCAATATGAAATCATTTGTTGCCAATATCCCCCGCCCACCTTCCCTACTTTACCAGGTTTTTCCAATACTATCCGGCCACAATTCCAAACCCCCTTAACCCACCCCCCTCCCCCCCCCCCCCCCCCCCCCCCCCCCAAACCCGAAAAAAAAAAAAAAAAATCAACATGAAATCCTCTTTTTGAAAATCTCCCGACTCCGATCCGATCCCACTAAAAATCAAAATCATGAATATTTAGAATTCCAACCTGCATACTTTCAAGATCCTCCATTCCCATCCCATGAACCCCGTTACTCCTGATGATATCAAGACGAAATGCTCTACTTCCACCCAAAATCATGAATACTTTGCTCCCTTCTTTGAATCATCTATTCCCAACAAAAACTCCGATCCCAACAAATATTCAATTGAACCCATAATCAACAGTAGTAAATCCTCTATTCGCTCAAATCTCCCAAATCCCACAAAATACCATACTCATAACCAAAATCTCAAACTCCCAACATATTAATATAACCCAAATTTGGCATCACATTTCCTATATTTCTCATTCTCCCCTATTACGGCCTTGTCCCCCAACTACTAGCCATATCACAACCTTAGCAATCTCGATGTCTCCATGTCTCACTCATAATGAATACTGACTCCTTCAGAAAGATCACAAACCCTCTACCCTTCTCAAAAAAATTTCCCTATTTGACACCCAAAATCACATCGAATCCTCTACTCCCCGACATTATTAATTGTTGAACATCTCAACTGCAGCAACCATGCATAACCGGCGGCACTAATACCAACTCTCCCTAAATGTTCCTATTCGCCCATCCCAGGCTATACACTTACTAACAAGAATCCTCATCTCCATACCCACTAATACAATTAATAATTCTTGTGTATTAATTAGTGGGGACCTCCACTAATATAAACGGGACAGGACAGAAGATCCTATCCCGATCAAATTACCACTTAACACACACCATTTCCATCAATAAATTCAAAAATATTCCCTTTTCTTCTTTTAACTTCTTTTGTTGTGCCAACCATCATATCATATTTTTCCAATCACACACTTACACACGCGTGCGCACCAACACCAATCTCCAATTTCACAGTACCCCAGGTATGTAGCACCGAAAATGGGTGCACCCATGACCCGAACCAACCCATAAGCCCTAACCTCACCCGGCTGTTACCTTGTTTGGCCGCTAAACCATAACCGTCGGACCTAGCAGCGCCTCCCGGGGATGCATCATCGCCGGAACCACCACAGCCACGGCCACGGCCACCGTCGTCCGGCACAGGGGGCAACTGGTATGCGAATACAGCCACATATCGATGCAAGGGGCGTGGAATCGGTGTTTGCAATTAGGGAGCTGTTTCAATTCCTCTCCCTCCTCGAACACCGATAGGCACACCGAGCATTCGTTATCGATGTTGCCGCCGCCGCCGCCATCGCCATTGTATTTGAAGGAGGATATGGATCCGGCGGTGGGCGTGCGGGAAATGTGATCGGCGGCTGGAGAGGGGTATGAGGTGCCGCATTTGATGATGATGAGGTTGTAGACGGCGAGGAGGCCGGCGACGGTTGCGATGATGATGAGAGAGTAGTAGAGCATGGGCATGATTGAGGGCGGGGTGGGGGTGGGGGTGGGGGTGGGCGGTGGCGGAGGGGGCATCGGGGGCTCGGCCATGGGCGGAAAGGGAGGGTTTGTTTTGGAACACGCGAAAGTTGGAGGAATTGGTTTTTTTTGCTTTGCTGTTTGGCAAATTGCTTTGTAAATAAGGGCGTGTTTGGGAATGCAAAAAATTATACTGTATTTCATAAAGAGTGTAGTGGGAAATGGGGAATGAGTAGTAGTATACCTTATTCATAGGATCATCACTGACCATTGATGATGAAAAATAGGTATTGCCTCTTAGGATCACCATTCACTAACTGTTTCACCCAGTCACTGCTGACTGTGCACTGATTCACCCTTTGCACCCTTAATTTCACTCCCTAATCTTATGCTTAATTAGTAGTACTTGTAATTAGCATCTAACTACCGGAATTGTAAGGTTTGAATATGATGCTGAATGTAGGGGTGGGCACGGTTCGAATACTCGACTTTTTTTAGATATTTGCTAACCGAACCGAACCGAGCAAATATTCAAAATTGATAACTGAAACTGAACCGAAAAATTCGGTTAACCGAAATTTCGGTTAACCGAGAAAATTCCAGCTATTTGCGAGTTACGCGAACCGAACTGAACCGAGCTCATATATGACAAATATGCATCCCGGATAACCAAAATATCGGTTAACCGAAAAAATAAACTTCTACTTGCAAATAATAAGAACCGAACTGAACCGAACTGAACCGAATCATTAAATTCAAAAACAAATTTAGAGAATAAATATCCAAATGAAAATGTCATCAGCCACAATCTTCCAAATCATAAATGTCATCAATCAAAATATTTAAAACAGTTTTAGAGTAAATCATCCACATAACAAAACATCTGGTGTCTTCGATTCAATTTCTCCAATCAAAACCTGTAAAATCCAACAAGAGATAGAGTCAATGAGGTTCAACCATATAAGAAATGCCATCATTAATGATCAAAGGACAAATCAAATATGAAAAATTAATATGCAGGAGACAAAAACATTGGAGCAAAAGTGTATCAGAAGGTAAATTACATATTATTCAGCTAGCATATTCTGCCTTCACTTGACAAGAAATTACAAAAAGATACGGGTAAATCTAACAAGACACCACTACATCATTAACTTAGGATATGTGTTATTCGTTACCACCAGCAAAATAGCAATAGGTGAACATGAATTCATAAACAGGGGGTTCCAAAATCTCAAGCTTCTCATCCACAAAATGATACAACACAAAGTCACAAACAAAATATTACTGTCTCAAATATTAATAAATGATACAGCACCAAGTCACAAATAGGTTACTTGATTGCGAGCTCCCCACCCAGAATCATCCACAGCTGATCCAAAAAAAAAAAATCTCAAATATACAAGTCAGAATTTACACCAAAACAAATGAAAAAAAGCCCAAATTACAAGTCTTGCAAATCAAATCTTGAAGCGAACTGAAGATCATTAACGGAGATCAAAAGATGCACCACAACCAAACAATGAAACAAATATTACACATAAGCATTTACCTCAACTCAAATTATCTTCATGGCTAGTCATCCAAATCCAACATATTAGCCATCCATACTATAAAAATTAAACAATGAAATATTATGTTAGCCATCCATCACCGATAGTTTTCGAACCCATTGACTCCATTAATCTATATTCAAATGAGAGAACATAATATTAATGTACCGGGAGAAAATCAATATGCAAGCTGTCTTTAATGTGTGTTTAACAAAGATTGACCTTGCATATTGTCTCAGCAAACAAAACAAGAAATACAACACATTAATTGATTAGTCAACAGATTTGAGAAAGAAATAGGGGTTGAAGGGTTAGATTCTTGTCCTGATTAATGAGAATCAGGATATCCAACTAGTGCTATAATTGGCTATAAAAGTGCTGATCTCATTTTTGGAAGCAATTCCTACCGTTTTTTGGTCCACCATTTATTAGGGAAGAGGGTCTGCCAATCCCATAAATTCAGGCAATGATTAGTGGGTATTAATGACATTCCAAAATAATGTATGGGTAATTAAGGGGGGTGTATTCGTTTGAGATTTTAATAGATTTTTATGAACTTTAAAAAGTCGATGGATTTAGAAAGTCTATAGACTCCACGTAGAGTTGACCGATTCGTATAGAGTCTATGTAGAGTCTGGTTGATTTTAGAGAGATTTCGTGTAGTTATAATTTTTAAGAGAATCCATTAAAATCTATAAAGAATTAAAATCCATAGAGTGTTGAATACCTCTAGATTTTTAAAGACTTTTTAAAATCTGTATTGAATACCTCTAGATTTTTAAAGACTTTTTAAATCCTGAATTGAATACATCTAGATTTTTAAAGACTTTTTAAAATCTAGATTGAATACACCCCAACTTTGAAAGTCCAAAAAAATCCTGTAGAATCTCAATCCAATACACCCCACTAAAAGGGAATGGTATGTCGATATTAAATCATAACCTACATCAAGGAACATTGTAATCACCAGAAGACTAATCGAGCGCACGAAGGCCAGCAGCAGAGAAGACATGCTGGATCTGAAATCTGATCCAAATGGAGACAACAACACGAATTGGTTCGTAGATGATTAAAGATGGCGAGAGTCATGATGCAAGCGACTTACAAGTTGGAGCATGCATGAGGATGATTGAAGATCCGGTGGATTATGTTGCATGTGACGAAGGTCATGAGATCTCCCATATATATGTGGATTATGGGCTGATACCTGCACGGATATTGCCAGAGGATGCTTTGAAGGAGAAGTTGGGAAATCCGGTGGCATCTATTGCCGTGTAACACAGGTGTTAACAGGCACGGGAAAGTGAATGTGTTATTTGGTACAATTTCTAAAATTCCCTGTGGTGTGTGGTGTTTGAAAGGGATGTGAGTTTAGAGAATATATCTTGAAATATATGTATTGTGATAAGGAAAGAATTGAAAGCGGCAAGAATGCGATAAAACTTCTCTCTGTATTCAATGTTTGTGACAAGGAACAATATATATGCCCTAGTCTATCCACAACAATTACTTATTTACCCCCCCTCATAATAAAACCTACTCAATGATTTAATTAAACAACTAATAACCACATTACTTAACATAATCATCCAAATACTGAGGTGTTCGAACGGCTCTCTTGCTCCTGCAAACCTGTGCTTCCTTGTTGGGTTCATTACTCGTATCATTTTGCCCGTCCTCCACAAGAGAGACCTTGTCCTCAAGGTCCAATCCAGGATATGCCTGGCGAAGTACAGCTTCATCTTCCCAAGTGGCTTCACTTGGCGGCAGCCCTAACCACTGGACAAGCATTTGACGAGAGACACCGCGGCGGCGACGAATCCATCAATTTGAGAGCACCGCCACAGGAACCAGGGAGGCACGATCATCACCATCTGTAGGGGGCAATGGAGCAAGGACCTGGGTATCCCTCCCTGTATAACGACGCAAATGCGATACATGAAAGACATGATGAACTCTAGTATCCAGAGGCAAGTGAAGGCGATAGGCAACAACTTCCAGTTTGGCTTTAATCTGAAAAGGACTGTAAAAGCGGCGACTGAGCTTATGAAACAGTGATCGGCGTAGGGTGCGTTGCCGATATGGTTGAAGTCGGACCCAAACCCAATCACCCACTTGGAACTCCACCTCAGTACGGTGGCGATCAGCTGCAGCTTTCATGCGCTGCTGTGCACGGGCTAGATTCGCGCGCAGGGCGTCCATCACTTCGTCACGTTGCAAACACTCCTCCTCTACCGCAGCTGTTGGGGTGTCTCCAGGTAAGTATCTTAGCAAAGGAGGAGGCGGACGGCCATACACCACCTGAAAGGGTGTCATCGCGGTCGAGGAGTGGGTCGCCGTGTTATAAGAATACTCTGCCCAAGAGAGGAAATCCACCCATCGGCGCGGCTGGTCGGAGACAAAACAGCGGAGGTACATCTCAAGCGACCGGTTAGTAACCTCCGTCTGCCCATCTGACTCGGGATGGTATGGAGAACTCATTGCTAACTTGGTACCCTGTAGGCGGAAAAGCACACGCCAAAATTGTCCCGTGAAAACACGGTCTCTATCGCTCACAATGGTGCGGGGCATGCTATGTAAGCGTACCACCTCTTGCATAAACACCTGGGCCACAGAAGAGCTAGTGAAATCGGATGGCAGAGGAATGAAATAAGCATACTTCGAGAGTCGGTCTACCACCACGAGTACCACCGTTTTACCTCTAGAAGGAGGTAATCCAATCACAAAATCGAGTGAGATATCCTCCAATATCCAATGGGGAATGGGCAGGGGCTGGAGAAGACCCGCCGGGGGCGTGGTTGAGTACTTAACCTGTTGACAGGTTAGGCATTGGGAAACATACAGTTTAACATCTTTGTGCAAACCTTTCTAATCAAACTCACTAGAAATTCTCTTGAATGTTCTGTAGATGCCAGCGTGGCCTCCTATGGGGGTGTCATGAAACTCATATAGCAAGCTCTTTCGGATGGAGGGATTATCCGGCACACATACTCTGTCCCGAAACAAAAGCAGTCTATTGAGGAATTTATAGTCTGGATTATGCTCTCCTCGTTGGAGTGCCAAAACCTTGGTCTGGAGGGTGGAATCTAGAAGAGTTGCTTGCTGCAAATCTTGGACCAGCCCTGGGAGCGAGCACGATAATGCATAAAATTCCGAATCATGAGACGGTTGGCGGGATAGAGCATCAGCGGCAACATTGGCACTACCCGGGCGATAGCGTATCTCAAAATCAAAGCCTACCAGTTTAGCCAGCCGCGCCACGAACTCCCGTAAACTAACTTGATCTGTTACTATAAGAAAACGAGTTGCCCAGAAGGTAGTGTCGCCACTTCTTAACTGCACAAATGATGGCGTACATCTCTCGGTGATAGGCCGAGGCTGCTTGCATACGCGGTGCCAACTTTTTACTAAAAAATGCAATAGGGTGTTTTTGCTGTGACAGAATAGCACCCACGCCAACGCCCGAGGCATCCGTCTCCACTACAAAGGGCTGATTAAAATCCGGAAGTACCAACACATGGGCGTTGGTGAGAGCCTGTTTGAGATTTTGAAAAGCCATGCTGGTAGCATCGGACCATATGAAGGCCTCGTTGCGCAACAAGTCAGTTAACGGTCTTGCAATTTGAGCATATCCGCGAATAAAACGTCGATAGAATCCCGTGAGTCCCAGGAAAGCTCGAACAGCCCGGACAGAGGTAGGGACGGGCCAGTCCATCATGACATGAATCTTATCAGGGTCAACTTGAACTCCCTTCCCTGAGATAATATGTCCCAAATATTCCACTTGAGTGGGACCAAAACTACATTTCTTTGGCAAACAGATGATTATTATGTAAAGCCAATAATACCGCTCGTAAGTGGCGTAGGTGGTCATCCCATGTGGTGCTATATATAAGGATATCATCCAAGAAGACAAGGACAAAACGGCGCAACATCGGTTTGAAGACAGAGTTCATGAGGCTTTGGAAGGTCGCCGGGGCATTAGTGAGGCCAAACGGCATCACCATGTACTCATAATGACCTTCATGTGTTCGGAAGGCTGTTTTATGAATGTCGTCGGGCCGTACACGTATTTGGTGATATCCCGAACGTAGGTCTAGCTTTGAGAAGTATTGTGCACCATGTAACTCATCAAAAAGCTCATCAATGGTGGGAATAGGGAACTTGTCCTTCACGGTGATGGCGTTAAGAGCCCTGTAGTCTGTGCAAAAATGCTATGTGCCATTCTTCTTTCGGACCAATACCACCGGGGACGAGAAGGGGATGTTGCTCGGTCTAATAATACCTTCTTTAAGCATATCACTGACCATCTGTTCCAACACATTTTTTTGGTAATGTGGGTAACGGTATGGCCGAACATTGACGGTGCCACTCCAGGAATCAAGGGAATCGCATGATCCACGGGTCGAGCAGGAGGTAACCCCCGTGGTGTTGCAAACACTTCATTAAATTCCTCCAATAATTTAACTAAAGCCTCTGGAAGTTCTTCCGTTGTTTTGGAGTGCGTTACAGGATGTATAACAACCTGGAAACAAGCAGCAATCTCCTCTATACGAACCAGCTTCTCCAAGTAGTGAAGTTGTGCTGCCTGCGGTAGCGTTCTCGGCTCACCCACTAAATTAATTAGTTTTCCTTCTAGTTCGAATTCCAGAACCAACTTCCCAAAGTGTTGTTGCACCCACCCCAAGGTAGATAACCATGAAGCCCCGAGAATAATATCCGCACCATGAATGGCTAATACAAATAATTCTGGCCAAAAAGAATGCCCTTGGATCACGACAGTTGTATTCGTAACCCGCCCCTCTGTTAGGAGTCGGCCTCCATTGCCAACAGCCACTCCAAATGGCGTCGTGGCTTCTATAGGCAACCCCAAATGATGTGCTACAGGCGTCCGAACAAATGAGTGTGTGCTGCCCCCATCAATTAATACCTGCACTCTAGTTGCCCCAATATACCCTGTGAAGTGAAATGTCGTGTAGGATGGGGTACCTGCTAAGGCATGGAGGGGCACGACTGCCTCCTCCGGTTCCTTTATTGCCTCCTCATGTGGAAAAATCTCCCCAGTGCCTGCTTCAGCCTCAAATTCTACCATCAACAATTGGGGTCTATTCTTGCAACGGTGATTGGCACTCCATTTTTCATCACAATTGTAACAAAGATTCCGTTAGCGACGTTCCTGCATTTCTCTAGCTGTCAATCGTCGAACCCCCGAAGGCATCTGTGGCGTCACTGATTTATACTCCCATGTCGATTGCACACTACTAGAGCTTTGGGAATATTGGTTAGTGGACATGCCTCCTGGGCCCTGGGAGGGCACCCCTAACCTTTTCGATGCCAATTTTTCTTCCTGTAACCGTGCCAACCCCACAGCCTTAGCCAAAGAACTGGGGCGAAAGGCTTTCACCTCATGTCGGATGTCCTCGCGAAGTCCCGAAATAAAACAACTGAGAAGGAACGAGGTCGATACACCCATCACCCGATTTGCCAATTCATCAAAACGTTGCCGGTACGCAGCCACTGTCGAGGTTTGAGTTAACTTAGCAAGCATTTCTTGGTGATCCACAAAATCAGATGGCCCAAACGTACTTTCCAATTGACGAGTGAAGTCCTCCCAAGTGCGAAATGCCCCTGCTCGCTGGTGCCATTGAAACCAAGGAAGAGCAGGGCCATCCATATGAACAGAGGCAAGCACCAGGCGATGCGGAAGTGGAGTAGAGTAGTAATCAAAATACCGTTCAGCTTTGTAAATCCAATCCAAAGGGTTGGTGCCATCGAAGTGAGGGAAATCCACCCGAGTACGGCACACCGCATCATTGCCCGGCCACGCCGAGGGGGATAAGAGGGGTGGCGAATGCGAAGCGAGGAACGGGGGAATGCACAGCGGTGGTGGAGGCATGCCTGTGGTGGCCGCCATACCTACAGAGGGCGGAGGCCCGATGACCACAGAGTGCGGGGAAGTGACGCCCTGCGCTGCTGAAAAAGTCCCAAATTGGGGAACACCGATTTGGGGACAAGGGGTCGCAGGTAGCGTACAAGGCACGGCTGTGGGAGCCGGGAATGACGAAGGCGATGGAGAGGGAAGGGAAGACTGGGCAGAGGTGACGGAAGCATCGACGCTGAATCGGAGCTGCAATTTCTCAATTGCCGATTATAGGGCAGCCATTTTTTGATCTTGCTCTAGGCGGTCGGCCAACAGTTGATCGGATATCTGCGTTCCCAACTCACCCACCTTTTCTTCCACCTTAGCAAGACGATCATCCATTGTTTTGAGCCGAGTGCCCTCGGCCATGTCTTCTCTCAACAAGAGCACCAATTGATAAGGAAAGAATTGAAAGCGGCAAGAATGCGATAAAACTTCTCTCTGTATTCAATGTTTGTGACAAGGAACAATATATATGCCCTAGTCTATCCACAGCAATTACTTATTTACCCCCCTCCCAATAAAACCTACTCAATGATTTAAGTAAACAACCAATAACCACATTACTTAACATAATCATCTAAATACTGAGGTGTTCGAACGGCTCTCTTGCTCCTGCGAACCTCTGCTTCCTTGTTGGTTCATTACTCGTATCATATTGTCAATTGTTTGTTCACTATAAAAAGATGAGGTTGTCATGTAACATGGAAAATGAGTCTCTCTCCATTCTTTTATCTAATACATCACTCATTGCATTATTTTATGTGTTTTTATATGTGTTTAAATTTGGTGGGTGGCGGGTTTTCCTAGGAAATCACATACTGCAAAGGGAATACACATCAAAGAAATCATAGCTTGAGAAAATTTATTATTAGTAGCTGGGGTGTGAAAATGAAACGTGTGGAATGGAAGTAATATATGTCCAACTTGTATGCAATATGGGCACACATGTATGATGGGTGAACACATCATATAAATAGCTCTTGTATCATGGCATAGAAATGGACATAGCACAACATACAAAATGAGCGAGAAAGCATGCATATCGCAGAAACGCATCATAACATAATTGCATTTATTGAATAGCACACTCTCCAGCTGAACATAGCATGGCGTACTTAAATAAACACCATGAACGGGGTGGAAACATATATCTTGGGAGATTTGATTTGGGAGATGAATCAGTTCCCGATGAAGTGCTTAATGAGTGTGTTTATATGTGCTGAAATAATACTTTTAAGTGTTGAATGATTGATTTTGTATGTCCTAAAAAGTGTTTAATGAGTGTCTTTATATGTGCGGAATGAATGCTTTAAAGTGTTGAATGATTGATTTTGTATGTCCTAAAAGAGTACGTTAAAGTGCTTAATGAGTGTCTTTGTATGTGCTGAATGGATACTTTGTATGTGCTGAGAAAGAGCGTTTTGTATGTACATGTAGTGAGTGTTTTTATAGAACACATACACCATTAAATACACAGCACACACCTTACTAACACACAACACACACCTAATCCGGTAAGCAGATCTATCTAAACCATGGGGGAACACACATCTCATCAATTACACGATCAACATGTGGTGGAATTACATATAGCATTGAAGATATGGGACAACAGCATGTGTCAACCGCAGTCTACTAGTGAGGTTGTTATTTGCAGTACTATGAGTCAAACAACCTATAAGATATATGTGAAGTTTCCAAATAGCATATATTGTGCAGGTAACTTGCATGCACTCGCTAAGCATCATCATCATGTTCAGAGAAAAATATCATTCAATGAGAAAAAAAAATAAAAATTTAAGATGCAGGCAATACAAGTGAGAAATTCGCGTGAACAACCGAATATCCTACACATTTACCATGAACAGCCCATATCCTTCACATTTAGTGCCGCGTCAATTATGGCAGAATATTGGAAACATATTCCAAATTTGTCCCAATTAAATCTAACGTATAAAAGGAAATAAAAAAATGTATTAAATTTTATCCTAGCTTCCCTCATCATAAAACCTAGGGAATATAGCAAATCAGGATCTACAGAATCAGGACCAGAACTCATTCCGGGGTTGAATCCTTGGCAGAACGGAAATTTACCAGACCATATAAAGGTCCAGTAATTGCATCATCATCACATTAATTGATTAGAAAGATATTATCCAAATCCTTGAGTGATAGGCACATGGGGCCAACCTCAAATCATGATAATTACAAACCACCAGACACAACACAACTGGGAATCATGCATACATTAAACAAATGCATTACCTCCTTATAGCATATGTGATTGTAACTCAACTTACAAGCAACTGAACCAATAGCATTTCATTTTCGCTAACACACCCATATACTCACATAATTCATACCAAGTCCCACTGAACATGGGCCAACTTTATTATTGTTTGTACTGGCGAACTCATTGATTAGGAAAAGAAACTAAAGAGCTAATTAATTCAACCTTTAACATCCAATTTCAGGTTTAGAAGCACTTTGTGTCAAACACAGAAAGTCTTACATGAAACCATGAAAATAATTTAACCCACAGTGGCTCAGGCAACACGAAAAAAGAATCAGAAGTGGTAGACAACAAAAAAGAAAAGAAAAGCAAGGTAGACAGCAAAAACCTCGTGCTGGAGCGAGAAGCTTACGAAAGAGAGTGGCTTGAGTGGATGAGTGGACGGGAAGGGCAGACGGAAGAGCGCCGCCGCCGCTGTGCCGAGACGACTGGATGAAGAGGAGAGGATGACGGGATGACGACGGGCGATAGGATGAAGCGAAGGAGAAGATTCGGGATGCGGCGTGGAAGAAGGCCGAACAGGGAAGTGGAAACTGTGTTAGGATTTAGGGTTAGAAAATATTTGATATATTTTTTAAATAATATATTATATATTAATATATATTTAAAGAATAAAATTTAATAATAATATAATATACGGTTCGGTTCGGTTAACCGAGGGTAAAAATTTCATAAAAACCGAAACCGAACCGAACCGAACCGAACACCCCGGTTAACTGAAACTTCGGTTTGGTTTCGGTTCGGATCAGCAGTTCGGCGGTTCGGTTCGGTTTTTTTGCCCACCCCTAGCTGAATGTATGAACTATGACATCAGCAAATGCCAGCGTGCTGAATATTAATGAGATATGTGCTTAGTATTTAATAACTTAAATATATAAAAACACTCAACATATACAAACCACTCATTTTGCAATTAATATTCACTTAATATGTTTATATATATATATATATATATATATATTTTTAAAAAAAAACATAATACGGCAATAAATTCAAACAAAGATTACTCCTTCACTTCCTTTTTTTGGCTCAACATCATATACACGCTAGGAAATGGGTAGTGGAAGCTCAAGCCACACAATTATAAATGGATAAAGGAGATGGATATGGGGCCGGGTGGGAAATCGAACCTCATCCTAAAGGTTGGAAGTCGGGGATTTGACCACTAGACCAAGTCTTCATCTACTACAAGAATTTGCGGGTTTACCGACCGACAAATGCAGTCAGAAACCCAATTTCCGGGGTTGTCGACCGACTTACCGACCGCATTTGTCGGTCGATAATATCTTGGTCTGGAATCGGAGGCCGACCAATTGTCTTGGAGTCGGTGAAGTTACCGACCACCTTTGTCGACCGCCTCGTGGTCGGCAACGTTACCGACTGACTTGCCGACCACGCCGTCGGTCAGGAATACGACCGGAAGGACCTTCTGGACCATGGTTTACCGACTATATGTGCGGTCGGTAATGCGGTCGGTAGGTTTCGGAGACCAGATGCCGACCGCATGTGCGGTTGGTAAATTCTGTAACAGCAACCTCAGAATGGCTGTTTTTTTACATCCATCCCTGCTGCTAATGCATATCAACAAAACATCACAACAATACCCAACAAATTCAAGCATCAAACCAACAAATTCATACCAAACTTCCAAACAAACCAAATATCAAACACGGTTCAACAAACACAACTACCACAACATGTATATATATATATATCATTGCTAGTCAACGATATTTAGAATACGAACAAGTTCAAGTCCAATACCAACAAGTTCTACAAACAAGTTCAATACCAACAAGTTCAAGTCCAATACGAACAAATTCAAAAATCTAATGCAATATCCAAAGACAGGAACAAGTCTTATGAACAGATCAACAACAAGAGTCAATGAACAGCAGAATCACCTCCTCCAAGACCATCAACCCCGCGGTCTGGGGATCAAGGACCCCGAACTCCTAGCCATCTCTCCATCTGCTCTGCCACGGTCAGCTGAGTCTGGGAGAGCTAATCTAGAGTCACCCTGTACGCCTCAAACTGGGCATTCAACTGGGCCTGCGTGACATACTGAGAAGTGGGTGGTGGAGGGGTGGAATCAACAGCATCCATAGGCCTGATCGACCTGGCTACAGAGCCTATGCCATATACTGCCTTGCGCCTGTCGTGGCCACCAACAACATCTAGGAGAGCCGATCTAGAGTCGCCCTGTACTCCTCAAAGCTACCGCTTGAAGTCTCAGTAACGACATTAAACTCATCCTGTTTTTTAAGGTTAAAAAAGGGTCGGCAACTAACTTAGTATTGAAGCAAACCATAAATTGATCACGATATTTAGAATATGTACCTGAATATGTTGCGACTTATCTGCTACCCAATTATCCTTTTGGTGTTTTCTTGCATGTGTGTGCTCATGGAGCTTATGCAAGTGGACAGGCCCATCCTTAACAGCCGACTATAAATTTTTTAAACAATGATAGTGATAAAAATGTGTCATTAAATACCATAGAATTAGAACTAAGGGATGTTAAAAAAATACCAGATCATCAAGGGTGGCTCGAAATGTCTTGGATCCCGCAGTGTATGTGGGGAGGGCTGGTGCATCCTCCTGACCGCGGCGTCTGTTCAGCTTTCCCCTTTTGCTCTTATCCTTGAACGCTTGGGAATCCCATATTCGCCTCCAATTCTCTGCCACAACCGCATCCCCCGGCATCGGTTTTTTCTTACTTCTTATGTCCCAAGTGTAATCCTTGTACCTGTTATTTGCAATTAAGGTAATCCAACTCTCCCGTATTACACAATAAAACACTATAGTTGTAATTTAGAACTCACAGTGCTATGTTTTTCTTCTCCCACTCTTTCCATACAGCAAGGGCATGCCCGGGAGCCCAACGAGCAACTTTCTGTAGATTGAGTTAATGTTAATTACATTTAGTAGTTTGAAAATTACACATTATTAATGTCTTAGGCACATTATACTTGGAACTCTCCCCAATAGAACTCCTTTGTCTCTTTTGAAACCTTGCCCCAGCTAATCCCATTTACATATGCACGTCTGGGATATATGTCCATAATCTTCCTCACGACTGAGTTCGAGAAGTCATTACTGTAATACAATGCATGTTGTTAGACATAAGATGAACATTCATATTGTATAAGGACATAAATCTGTATATTTAATATAATTTAATGTAATATGGCTGACTACATCCCATCAGTGGCTTTCGGCGCAAGAAGCACCCTGTCAGTCCCCTGCTGAGCAACGAGAGGAGTCCCTTGTATAGAGCCAACCGATCCTAATAACGAACAAAAAAAAATATTAATAGGCAGGATTTAGAGTAACTATATTTTAAGATAGATAGTAGTGTGTGGGGGTGTGGGTGGTGTCTCTGGAACGGCCTGATTTGAATCAAGAACTCGAGGCTGCTCCTCCGCACTGGCAATAGCAACTGAAATTCAAGAGGTAAGAATTAGGAATACATAGTTGATTGTATGGGAAATAAATGTACTTTCAATTACCTGCCATTAGACGCCGATAAGCCTCCGTCGCCCTCCGGATCCTTGCCGCTTCCTCGGCAGATTTAAGAGGTCATTGTGGCGTGTTGAAGACGAGCCATCCCCTCAGTAAGACATCTGTACAAGGGCCAATCATATTAAGAATTAGCGATACTTCTAAATAAAACATACAATGCGTAAAATTTCATAAAGTATATAAAAATTCTATCACATTTCAAATTTGGAAATCCTCGTCCGAAGTCTCCTGCGACGGATCATCCGGATCAGTGTCATCTAGAGTAGAATCAGTTTCAGCCGAGGATTCTGAGTCAACAACATCATCCTGCTGAAGGTCCATGTATTGGACCACAGTGTCTGTTAGTCGCTCCCTTCCAGGCGTGAAACTTGTAGGTTCGATACCAAGATGCTCTGGGGCGTCGACCTGAAACGCTTCAGGTTCTTCCCCAGATCTCACGGTTATTACACCCCTAGATTTCACCTTACATACGGCCAGCCATTCATTCGTACCCGCACTTGGCCTCGTGGTTGGGAACGAAGCATAGCACACCTGTTCCGCTTGGAAAGCAAATATAAAAGTATCATATATAGGCAGAGACTTTGAGTGGTTAATCTCAACAAGCTTGTAGTTCGAATGGGTGAGGGTTCCAATTCCTTCACTTGGATCAAACCATCTACATTTGAAGAAGGTAATTTGCTTGATAGGTTGTGACACTGCCTTTGGATATTTCCCTGTCCGGGGGTCCCTATGCAATTCGGGCCTGTGACACGTGGAGACAATGTCCTCACGTGCTTTCACATTGTCTTTAGTCTTCCCCTGCACATCCATCACAGTATTAAACACATTTTCAAACACATTCTTCTCAATGTGCATGACATCCAGGTTGTGTCGAACCAAATTCGTCTTCCAATAAGGTAGATCCCAGAATACACTCCTCTTTTTCCATCCACGTGTCTTGCTTATTATTCTATTCTCTTTCTCTCCCCCTATTTCGGTTACACGCCGTTGGCCAAGTGTTTCTATATCATCCAAGACTTCTTCACCAGTCCTATGCCTCGGTGGCATTCCATGCTCCTCCCGATCCTTCTTGAATTTGGACTTATCAAGTCTAAAAGGATGATTAGAAGGGAGGAACCTTCTGTGCGCATCAAACCACGACTGTTTCCCACCCTCTTTAAGCCGTTTAGATTCTGTTTCTTCCATACATACTGGGCATGTTGTTTTCCCATATGTGCTCCAACCCGACAATATACCATACACCGGAAAATCACCAATCGTCCACATCAAGGCCGCTTTCATCTGAAAGTTCTGTTTAGAAAATGTGTCATGTGTTGTGATCCCAACATCCCACAACTCCAAGAGCTCGTCGATTAGGGGCTGTAGGTAAACATCAATCCTCTATTTTGGGCTTGATTTTCCAGGAATTATGCAAGTCAGGAACATATATTAATCCTTCATACACATATCAGAAGGGAGGTTGTAAGGTGTTAATATGACTGGCCAGCATGAGTATTGGGAGCCCGATTGGCAAACGGTTGAAAACCAGCCGTACATAAGCCCAATCGGACATTCCGACCCTCCGTACCAAATTCTGGATGTACTGTATCAATGTCCTTCCATTCTTTCGAGTCACATGGGTGGCACATCTCTCGGACGACCCATGATGATGTCTGACATGCCATGTCATATGCTTCGCAGTCGTTTCCGAAGCATATAATCTCTTCAATCCGTTTTTCAGTGGAAAATATAAAATATATTTTCGTCTAATCCGTGAATTGGAACTCCCTTCTCTATAGCGAGACTCGTCACAGAACTTACATTTATCTAAGTCCGCATCATCGCGCCAGAATTACATACACCCTTTATCACAACAATCAATTTTCTGAACAGGTAACCCCAATCCCTCAAGTACTTTCTTAGCCTCGTAAAAAATTTTAACCATAAAATTATCCTCGGGGAGTGTGTCAAGAATTAGTTGGCACAAAGTATCGAAGCACCTCTCCGACAAGTTATGTTCAGCCTTAATATTCAACAACCTCACAATAGTTGACAGAAGGGTCATTTTCTTGCATCCAGGCTACAAATCTTTGTCTGCCGCCTCCAACATACGAAAAAATAATTTCTCCTGTGCATTAGGCTCCTCAGGAGGCCTCGGTACATCATTATCCTCAAGTGATACTGTGTCGGGGATACCAAATCACGTTTCATCGCACACCATTTGTATGTAGTCACTGTCATGTGCCGACACTCATGTGGTGCCCGCATTAGGCTCGTAGTAGCGACTAAATTGATGTGGCTCACCGTGACACGTCCACCTCTCGTAGTTGGAGTCAAATCCATAACGCTTTAAATGATATCTAATTTCATCATCTACTTGGTAACATTTGTTCCTACATTTATTACACGGACACTTTAATCTTCCTTGGGCTCTATCCACATCTGGGTTCTGATAAGACATCCGTATAAATAATTCAACTCCATTCTTAAATTCAGTCGTGAGTTCTCCAAGTTCATGGCAAGAGCGGTACATCCAACTCCTATCCATCACCTACAAATATGGCTATATACCACTGTATATATAACAAGGTTTCATCAAAGAATTGTTTAAACCTCGGGTAATTGATTGTTCCCTCATATGCGTTCATCAAACAATCGAGACTCATTTATTATCGAATGGTTGACTTATCCCATGATACTCAATTTATAATTGAATTAAGTCCTAGGATTTAGGGTTTAATTTAACACTTATATTTTCTTGAATTATCCTATCTTACATAGGTTCTAATAAATTTTTGACCACCAACAGTTGCACGAACTATTAATAACCAAATCAAATAAATTGAATATTATATCAAGCAAAATTAAAACGAAAATTCATTTAATGCAAACAAACCATGAAACTAGCAAAATCTTAAAAATTCATATAATACATTTAATTCACATGTATCAAATTATATTACCTTGCTCTGCAAGAGATCGATGCAGATCGCCTGTTGAGTTGGATATTGGTATCCAAATTCAGGCCCAAGTGTATCTGTTAATGCAATATTCGAAATTAGCCATGTACTATATGAATATAGGTCACATCGAATCATATGCTTTAACAAATTTCAAAAACATATAAGAACGTCGAATAGAACATCATAAATAAAAAAATTCAACTCCAACAGTACATATAAGACCAACATATCAGACTAACTCAAAAAAACTAATCCAACTCGAACACTACATATAACTACAACATGACAAAAAAGCCTCAAAACAACTAATCCAACTCCAACACTATATATAAACTTCAAAATGACTCAACTTTTGCATACGAAGTCCAAAATGAGCATATGATATATGAAAATTCATCTACCCGACAAGAGGAATCCAATTATGCGCCCATAAAATCAAGTCTACAAAAATTTAATGGGGATTGCACCAAATCAGATCCGTCCTAGTTTTCTCATGCCGAAATTGTCACTTTTGTGGATTTTTATAAAGAACACAAGGCAAACCATTAACTCTGTTGTTCGAAGATCATTCAAACTGACTTTATATAATCTAAATATAGGCATATATCTACTTTAATCTCACTAAAAATAACCATCAACATGAATGATGATTTTTGCAAATAGAGGATAACTACAACCAACAACTGGAAACCAAAAAATAAAAATGCAGAGGGACGAGCATCAATCTGTTTTTCCAAATAAATGCGTTCAATACCAACAATCGAATACAATGCAATAAAAATGACAACAATCGAATAGGTAATTGTTCAATCAAATACCTTGTTCGAGTGTAGTTTCGAATGAGGTGGCTCAAGGAAGGGCATTATGGGGGTGGCTCGAAATGCCTCTCGGCAGGGGCGGCGGATGGCGGCAGTTGCCAGCGGCATCGGACGGCGGGCTCTCGGTAGGGCAGGGGCGGTGGAGGGTGGGCAGGAGGCAGGGGCGAGCGAGGGCAAGCTCGAGGCAGGGGCGGCGGCCTCGAGGCAGGGGCAGCGGACGGCGGGCTCGAGGGAGGGGCGGTAGACGACTGCGACGATCGGCGGAGGAGATGGTCGGGGCTTCCAATAAAAATAAAATAAAAAAACGCACCAGTAAGTTCGCTCGAAAGCTGCGTCGAGTGAAGGGCTCATCGGAGGGGCCGTGGTCGGCGGAGGCTGTTGGTCGGGGCCGGGGGTCGGAGGTCGCCGGTGAAAGGAGGGGAGTAAAAATGGGGTTTTGCTCTTCTTGTGTTGGTGTAATTCGCGATTACAGAGGATTTGGGGCAGATTTAATGCCCTGGGGCAACGCGGTCGGTAACCCCGACCGCATTTATGGGGGTCGGCGATCTCGTCGACAATAGCTCCATCGAGCCACAACGGTTACTTTTTACCGACCACCTATCTGGGGTCGGTAAAGCGGTCGGCAATCCGGTCGGAAATCCGCAATTCTTGTACTGATCCCCTAATCCTTCACTTATAGTTATTTGAGTTGTTGGATACATTTTTTTCTTTTTTTTTTTCTAATTAAAATGGGTAGAAGTCCTCCCTAAAATCGAATCTGATCATTCACCACTCTTACTTAAGATCTTTAGTTCCTCTTCAACAACCTGCAGAGAAGCATCAGAGCCTTCCGTTTCCAAGTAGCATAGCAAAATAAGTATGAGCCATTAAAATCTTATTCATATGATCATACCGTACATAAGATGAGACTAAATTTTTGTTACATTTTTAAAACGTAATAGTCAATTTTAATTTGTACTTTATTTTGAATCGATTAAATTGATTATTTCTGTTTTAAAACACCCCTAATGTATACTTGGCAAACCTCTTGGGTATATTTGAGAAAATTTTTAGGGTTTGTTCTGAATACACCTTTTGGGAGCTTTTGGTAGCTAACCTTTTGGGAGCTTTTGGTAGCTTTAGTTTTTATTTCAAAACAAAAGCCTCCGTTCTGTACACTAGCTTTTGAGAGCATTTTGGAGCTTTCGGGAGCTTTCGGAAGATACTTTCCAAATTTAATTAATTTTTCTCTTCAAATTATAATTTTTGACAGCTACAACTACTTGTACTGAACACTTATGCAAAAACTGATAGCTACAGTTCCCACAGCTCCCAACAGCTGTAGCTCCCTACAGCTGCAGCTCCCGCAGCTACAGCTCGACGTTCAGAATGGACCCTTAGAGTTTTAACTTTTGGAATTTAAACTTTAGAGTCTGGAGTTTGAAATTAATGTTGAAAAATAATTTTAAATTGAGATAATTTTGAATAATGATGTTTGGTAATACAATTTTAAATTAGAGTTTAGAGTCTTGAGTTTGGAAAGCTAAAAGCTGGGGGAGAAGAGCCTTTAGAGTTTAGAATTTGGAGATTCGTCTGAAATTAATATTTACTATATATTGGTTTTATGCTATTTCTAATATGTATTTTAAAAGTTAAACGTTAAACGCTAGTGTCTGTTACCAAATATGGGCAGTAGCATATTTAATGTGTGTTTTTCAATATTTAAAATGATTGAAAAATAAAATTATATTAAAACTTTAATATAATGTGTTTGACATAAGGTGCAGCTTGAATGGAATTCACAATTGTTTTTTTTTTAAAAAAAATAGGAATAATATCCTTATCATTATACCATCCTCGGTCGTTTAATCAATTCTATGCAATTTGTTCTATTGATCTCATTATCATTATTAAAAACTTAAATTGTCCATATATAAATCAGCAAAGCCCATTTATTCCATTTGTAATTGGTCATGTATCATGGACTCCCACCACTCATTTTCTAGCCTGTATAGGCTATTAAAAAAAATAGTTTGTAATTTGTAGTATGAAAGCATTTTTATTTTAAACAATCACAAACAAAAAGTATTTTAGTTAATTGAGAAATAACAAATTATGTATTTAAATTAAAATAACTCATCTAAATACTTATAAACTAACCAAATAAAATTTCAAGTTTTACCAAAAAATTTAGTTTATATCTAATTATATGATAATTACCAAACGCAGTTGGTCTGAGTGATATGAGGCTATAGCAGCTTAAAGGTTTCGAGTTCGAGCCTTTGTGTATGCAGAATTCTGCTTTAGGAGAGGCAACCCTTCAATGCCCATCAGATCGTCTTAGGAATGGCAATTTCACCAGCACCCGCCAAAACCCGACCCACCCGAACCGACGAAATGGATGAAAATCTGACAAAAGCTGGATTCTTATAGTGTGGTGGGTGGATTAGGTGACGGATCGGGTCGGGGATGGATTTAGGCTCATCCAACCACCACCTGATCCATCACCCAACCCACCATTCAAACCATCCATCACCCGTTATATTTTATTAAATATATATACATATATATACTCAATATGTTTTAGTAAAAAATCTACCATAATTTTTCCTCCGTTTTTTCTTCCATAGTCCCTTCTGGCGTTCCAACCTTACCCAATTCCTCTGTAATCACGTCACTCATTACTAAGGGTGGCCTTATAGGCTAATCTTCCTAATGTCCTCAACATGTTTTATAATTATCTCGTTTGACCCTTTTTATTCTAAGTGTTCGATTTTTTCACTTTTTGGATCTTATTATTTCATTTACACTTCATATATCGCAAATTAGGTATAGTTTTCAAGACTTTATGATATTCAAACTTGAATTGACTTAGAATATAAATGATTGCAAGTTTATACATATTTTAATCCATTACTCACCTGAGCCATCCACTTCACCTGTGGTTGATGGGTGGATTGGATTTGGGTTGAGTTTTAGATGAATGACGTGTAGGTTGGATGATTAATATACACTTATGGATGGAGGTGGATTGGAAGTGGATTTAGCCTTCTCCAATCTACATTCGATCCATTGCCATTTCTATATCCTCGAATGATTAGTCTTGGGTCCAATGTGGCTTGAGGATACCTGGTACATGCCAAAAAATTATATGATAATGCCTCCCTTTGTAATTTGTATGGCATGGGCTCCCACCACCCCTCTCCCAGGCCTTCAATTGCTCATCCAAAAAAACAAAAACATTTTTACAAAGTTTCATGGATTTGATTCATTAATTAGGTTTGTGTTGAGTTGGCGGGAATTCTAGATAAGAAAAAAAAATTATAGAGTAGATTGAAAATAAAAATAGAACGTTATTTTTGGATAAAGGAGACATGAAAAAAGTCGGCTAGAACAAAAGCTAAAAAAACTACAGAAAATCGAGGGTTAAATTATGGATTCAAAAAAAAGTCAAGTTATTGTTTATTGATAATTTTGATAAAGTATTATTATAAGTATGTACGAAATAAATAAATAAATAAATAAATAATAATAATAATAATAATAATAATAATAATAATAAAGAAAGGTTTTGTTAGAATTTTCTAATGATCATATAGTTTTAGAATATATAATTATATATATTTTTTGTGTATATCGGGTATCCGCAAGCCGCATTGAGCCCAATACTAATCATTTGAGCGTCTGGTGGATATTGAAGGATTGTCTCTCCCAAAATAGAATTCTGTATACACAAAGGGTCGAACCATTATTAGTACAATTTTAAGATATTAAAAATTAGAATAATGTATTGAAATTTATGTAGGAAAAAAAATTAGGGCAACAGGGAGTAATTTATCAGTACAATTTTTTTATTTTTTTATTTTTATTTTTTGGGTATGTCAATTATGAAATCATTTGGGTGCTGGCGGCCTGTAGGTGCTGGCACATTTAAAAGTGATGGGTATTTGTATATGGAATGATGTGTGAGTATCAAAAAGTGATGGATGGATGTTATGAACCAAAAACTAATAAAAAAACAAACTATCGTCTATACACCACTTTATAAGGCTTATACATCACTTTACAAAGGACTACACATCATTTTTAGCGCTGTCTGCATCTGCTGACAATTGTTATGCCATTACAGAAACCGGATTGGCCAATTATTTCTTATTGGGCTTGTTTCTGCATGAGTCCGCTTCGTTACATCACTTTTGGATTTTAACATTTGGATGTTTAGTAGAAGTATAAATCTAGAGTGCATAAGAATTAACTACTGTAATTTTTTTTTTTTTTTTTGAGTAGCCATTAAAGGCATGAGAAAGTGATGGTAGGAGCTCACACCACACAAATTACAAATGAAACAAAGGAAATGATAGGGGAGCCGAGTGAGGATTTGAACCCCAACCTATAGGTTGCGAGTTGGAGAGTAAGTCCCCAACCGCATTAACTACTGTAATTTATTACTACAACACACCACTTTTAATAAAAACAGTTGAAACATTTTTATGTAAAAATAAAGACTTCTCTTAATTCTGACCCTAAAAATTTTAATAAAGTAATTTTCATAATAGAATTATTAAATGTATATAATTTTATAAAAAGTACCTTTAAAAAATTTAAAAGAAGAAATGCTTTAATCCTAAACTTGAAATTTCTACTCCACTATCTTTATTTCTAGCCAAAACGTTTAAAAACAATAATAATAAATGAGGATTGAAATGGGCAAATAGTCTGTTCCTTTGTAATCTATATTATGGGCAGAGGATCACTATGACTATAGCCCTTGGTAAATTTACAGAAGGCGAAAATTATTTATTTGATATTATGGATGACTGGTTATGGAGGGACCGGTTCGTTTTTGTAGGCTGGTCGGACCTATTGTTCTTTCCTTGTGCCTATTTCACTTTAGGGGGTTGGCTTACAGGTACAACTTTCGTAACTTCATGGCATACCCATGGATTGGTCAATTCCTATTTGGAATATTGTAATTTCTTAATATTCGCAGTTTCTACCAGTTATTGTAGTGTAGCGGGGAATTCGCCATTTCGGCTGCAACAATAGTGTATTTCATCACCCCTCTCCAACCATTATTGAAGAACATTTCAAATTGGAATATCTCTTCAGCTGCAGTGATGTAAGCGTTGAAAAAAAAAAATGGGAGAAGATGGGCTCCTAAAATTAAAGTATTACTACTGTAAGAAATGGACGGAACAACAATGCAAAAGAACGTCGAGTCGAGTTTGGAACTCTTCCCGCAAGACGTTTATGCCCCGGTAGTGCTCCGGCAGTGGCAGAACGTCCCCAAAGGTAAAATGACGAACGTCTCGACGTGGCAGCACCGCGAACGTCGACGACCGGCGAACAGAGCAGAGAGCTGAGGGAGTCGGGAGGAGAGAGTATGAGTATGCAGAGAAGAATGTGGAGAAGATGTGTCTAACCCCTACCCTGATGCTGCCATTTATAGGCGTTGGAGAAGACGAAACTGCCGACGGTATCGATGGGGCAGTTTCAACTGAGAATTCAAATGATTTTTCAACAACGGCTTCAACGACTGGGCTGCTTGGCATGGGCCCGACAAATAAACTTTGTCTAAAAAATTAGACAGGCCCAAAGCCCACCCAAAGCCCAATTACCAAGATCCACGGGCGCGGGCGACGGCGACGGCGCGGCTCGGCTCGGCTCGGGACGGGACGGGACGGGACGGGCGCGCGCGTGTGGGCTTCCCCCGCACTTGACCAACCTGCATTAGTTTAATTGATTCTAACACGCAAAACAATATAAACTAATTCAACTCCCACTGCTTAAGCAATGTGGGACGCGCTACCTTTACCCTCTCTTTAACAACCATTTAAACACAAGCGTTTCAACTAGCCACATTCAATGACCCACTTCGACCACTTATTTCTCACTCACCCGACAACGATTTTGAGAAAATAAATGCACTACGACAATCTACGCGAAATGTAGAATTCGTATACGCTATTTAATTAATCCAAATTAAATATCGTCATTACACAAAAAGGAGCTCAAAACCCCCTTTTTTCCAACAATCCCCCACATGAGTGGAAATAACAGCAATAGTGAATGCAATGCAAATGCAAATGCCCCGACTCCTTCTTTAAAGAAAGGTTACTGCACGGGTCTAAGTAGTTTTTGGCTTTGAACTTAAACCATATCAATATTATCGAGTATACAGGCGGAGTAGTGATTTTACTCTTGAACTATCCCCCACATCGTATACTAGACCAATAATAAAGAATCAGTAACTTTTCAGGCTCTTTGTCCGTTCTCACGTTTGGTTCCATTCCAGGCCATGGAAACCCCCTTTGGATTCATAAGTCTCTACTGAAGCGGCCACACTTCTACTTATATAGGTGATTCAAACAAGTATCCTGTCATACTTATATGAACACACAGTTCCAGAATCATTAAGAGTCATTAAACTCAACCTCTACCACAGACAGGCATCAAACACTTTATCATTGCTTCTGAGGGAAAGGATGAAGTTTATTCTTCAAAAGTGTTTTCACATTTGAAATCATCCATCTTAGTTGTCCCTTTGAACCAAGTTTGTGGGATCTCCACGCATCATGGTTGGGTTACCAATGTAATCATTCTTTAGGTGTGGGTTTTAACCCCATTCCCTCTCGCAATTTGCAAAATTAATCTCTGTTGATAGCTTTTGTTAACGGATCCGCTAGGTTATCTCCAGACTTCACATAAGTTAGAGAAATCACCCCACTAGAGATCAATTGCTTAACGGTATGATGTCGACGACGGATATGTCTCGACTTACCATTATACATCTCATTATGTGCCCTGCCAATAGCTGCTTGACTATCACAGTGTATCATTACTGTTGGCACAGGTTTCTTCCAACATGGAATTTCCTCGAGGAAATTTCGAAGCCATTCGGGTTCTTCACCAGCTTTATCCAAAGCTATGAATTCAGATTCCATGGTGGATCGGGCTATACACGTTTGTTTTTGTGACTTCCAAGACACAACCCCTCCCGCAATCATGAATACATAACCACTTGTGGATAATGAATCACTTTTCTCTGATATCCAATCGGCATCAGAGTACCCTTCAAGAACAGGAGGATATCTCGTGTAATGTAACCCCAACTCTTGAGTATATTTCAGATATCTCAAGACTCTCATAATAGCCTTCCAATGCTCACAACTTGGATTGCTAGTATATCTACTCAGTTTGTTAACTGAATATGCAAGATCCGGGCGAGTACAATTAGTCAAGTACATTAGACTACCAATGATTCTTGCATACTCTTCTTGAGCAACAGGTTCACCCCTGTTTAATTTCAACTTTTCACTGGGATCCATAGGCGTCTTTGCCAGACGACCATCATAAGCGTTGAATTTACTTAACACTTTCTCAATGTAATGAGACTGAGAAAGAACAATCCCTTCGGGATGCCTTATGATTTTTATCCCTAATATGACATCGGCTATACCCATGTCTTTCATGTCAAAATTCCTTTTTAACATGTTCTTGGTCTGATTAATCATATTCAAGTCACTGCCCATGATCAACATGTCATCTACATACAAGCAAACTATAACAAATTTGTCTGTTATTCCCTTGTAGTAAACGCATTTATCACATTCATTATACTTGAACCCGTTTGACAACATCACATTATCAAACTTCAAGTGCCACTGCTTAGGCGCTTGCTTCAGACCATACTGAGATTTAACCAGTTTGCAGACTTTATGCTCTTGTCCTTGAACAACAAAGCCTTCTGGTTGATTCATATAAATCTCTTCATCTAGATCACCATTTAAGAACGCAGTCTTAACATCCATTTGATGTATCTCAAGATTGTAAAGTGCAGCAATCGAGAGAAACACTCGAATGGAGGTGATTCTAGACACCGGAGAATAAGTATCAAAATAATTATCTCCTTCCTTTTGTCTAAAGCCCTGAACTACAAGGCGAGCCTTGTATTTATCGATCGATCCATCGGCTTTATACTTTCTTTTAAGGACCCAACGGCATCCTAAGGGTTTACAGCCTTTCGGTAGATCAGTAAGAACCCAAGTGCGATTCTGCATAATGGATTCTAACTCACTGTTTATGGCTTCTTGCCATAACGCAGCATCTGGTCGAGCCAGAGCTTCACTCACAGTTCTTGGCTCGTTATCTAACATAAAAGTGATGAAATCTGGACCAAAAGTTTTAGCCACTTTCGCCCTATGGCTACGACGAAGTTCAACTGGTTCAGGAGAAATACTTCCCTTGTCAGTTTGTTTCGGCTGATCTGAGCTCGTAGCTTCATCAAACGTTCTTTTATTTGAACATTCCACTTTATCCTTGTAAGGATATATGTCTTCAAAAAACACGGCGTTTCTTGATTCGAATATCGTTCCTTCACTCATACAAGATATTTCAGACTTATGTACTAGGAAACGATACGCGCTACTGTTAAGGGCATATCCTATAAAGATACAATCAACTGTTTTGGGGCCGATTGTAACTTGTTTAGGAGGTGGCACCTCAACTTTAGCCAAGCACCCCCACACTTTGAGGTATTTGAAAGAAGGTTTTCTACCTTTCCATAACTCGTAAGGCGTTACTTCCTTACCTTTGTGAGGTATTTTATTTAAAATATAATTAGCTGTTAAAACAGCTTCCCCCCACAAGTTCTGGGGTAACCCTGAACTGATCAATAAAGCATTCATCATATCCTTTAGCGTACGGTTCTTACGTTCCGCAACACCATTGGACTGCGGTGAATATGGAGCTGTAGTTTGATGAATTATTCCGGACTCGGCACACAATTCAGCAAACGGAGCAACGTATTCTCCTCCACGATCACTCCGAATAGCTTTAATACGGCTATTCAATTGAGTTTCAGCCTCAAGCTTGAAGTTTTTAAATGCTTCAATAGCTTCATCTTTGCTTCTCAACAGATAAAGATAGCAATAACGAGTGCTATCATCAATAAAAGTAATAAAATACTTTTTACCACCCCGAGTTTGCAAAGATCTAAAATCACATACATCAGTATGAATTAAATCCAGGGGTTTAGTATTTCTTTCAACACTTGGAAATGGAAGTTTTGTCATTTTCGCTTCAACACAAATTTCACATTTGTTTTTATCGTTGAATTCCATTTCTTTAAGTAAATTTAAATTTACCAATCTCTTTATAACATTTTTATTTGCATGTCCAAGTCTACAATGCCATAAATTAAAACACTCAAGCAAGTAAGAAGAACCTTCAATTTTATTACCAGAAGCTTGCTCAACAACTTGGCGTTTAGCCAATACATTAAACTTGAAAAGACCATTGGTGAGATAGCCTCTACCAAGGAATTTTCCAAACTTAGTCATGATAAACTTATCAGACTCAAACACAAGTTTAAAACCACTACTAACTAGCAGCGAACCAGAAACCAAATTCTTCCGGATATCAGGGACATGCATCACATCCTTCAGAGTCAAGTTTTTGCCACTAGTCAGCCTCAGTATCACATTCCCAACGCCAACCACATCAGATGATGCTTGGTTTCCCATATGCAGCTTTCTGCCTTCAACAGTCCGGTATGAAGTAAAGAACTCCCTGTTGGCAGCCACATGACACGAAGCCCCGGTATCAACAAACCAACCTTTAGCATCATCAACATGCAAAGCTTCAGACACCACTGCACAAAGGTTGTCTTCCCAACCTTCAGGTTCAGCCTGTACCACGTTAGCGGCAGGCTTGGCAGGCTTCTTCTTCTTCGGCTTCGGGCACTGATGTGCAAAATGCCCAACCTTGCCACAGTTGTAGCAATTCCCAGAGAACTTCTTCCTCTTTTGGCCATCGGCAACCGCTTTGCCTTTACCCGCAGCAGGCGGCTGCTTGCGTTTACCGGCCGTTTCAGTCAAGTTGGCCTTAGCCTCCACAGAATGGCTCCTTAACACGGCCTTGCGGTTATCCTCCTCGATTCTGATCCGTGTAACAAGATCTTCAAGTGACATTTCCTTTTGCTTGTGCATCAAGTAGTTCTTGAAGTCTTTCCACGAAGGAGGCAACTTCTCGATCACAACCGCAGCGTTAAACGCATCGGGCAATTGCATTCCCTCAGCGTGAACGCCATGTATCAGTAATTGAAACTCTTGAACTTGTTCAACCACTGAACGCCCGTCAACCATCTGAAAACCCAGATATTTGGAAACGGCATGCTTTTTAGTACCAACATCCTCCGTTTTGTACTTCCGTTCCAACTGAATCCACAATTCCTTTGCACCTTTTACAGAAGAGTACACAGCGTACAAAGGATCCGTGAGAACACTCAGAATGAAGTTCTTACACATGAAATCACCATGAACCCATTGTTCTTTGGCGAAGAGCTTCTGAGGATCGGTCTCCATCTCAGACAGGGACGGCCGGTTGCTCCTCAAAAACCCGGCCAAATCAAGAGTGGTCAGATAGAACAACATCTTCTGCTGCCACGTCTTGAAATCACGCCCGTCAAACTTAGACGGCTTCTCGACCACTCCAAATGACCTTGGCAACGCCATAGGGACAGAACCCGTTGACGGCCCAATGCCCGGCACGAAGGCCGGCTCCAACTGAACATAAGTTTGCAAAGTAGTGTTCAGCGGCCCACCGCCCGGTTGCAAACCGGTGTTCATATTATTATTAAGTCCTGCGGGTGTAATCCCGACCGTTTGTCCAGAAAAAGGCAACGACGCCCCAACCGAAGCATTGGGCTGGAACGAAACAGTTCCAAATGAATGTCCAGAAATGAACTGCCCAGAATTGGGCAAAACAAACCCGCCAGTATTAGGCGTCGGCGACAGGGGCAGGAAGGCCGTCGCTGGATCAAGGAAGTATTGATCGACGGAGGCGTTTGGGTCTGCCGTCGGCAGTGGCAACGGCAGCGGCAGCGTCACGGGTGGAGGAACGACAGTAGGCATGGTCAGCATTGACGGCACCGCTGCGGTTGGGGTAACAACAGCGGACGCCTGGACAGACCCAGACATGGGAACGGAGGCGGCGACGGCAGCGGCGGATGAGACGTCAGCGGAGGCGGTGGCGGCAGCAGTGAAACCGTCCATTTTAAACGTCTTGCGCTTGTAAGAAATGGACGGAACAACAATGCAAAAGAACGTCGAGTCGAGTTTGGAACTCTTCCCGCAAGACGTTTATGCCCCGGTAGTGCTCCGCCAGTGGCAGAACGTCCCCAAAGGTAAAACGATGAACGTCTCGACGTGGCAGCACCGCGAACGTCGACGACCGGCGAACAACGAATGTGGAGAAGATGTGTCTAACCCCTACCCTGATGCTGCCATTTATAGGCGTCGGAGAAGACGAAACTGCCGACGGTATTGATGGGGCAGTTTCAACTGAGAATTCAAATGATTTTTCAACAACTGTTGAAATCAGAGTGGGCTTCAACGACTGGGCTGCTTGGCATGGGCCCGACAAATAAACTTTGTCTAAAAAATTAGACAGGCCCAAAGCCCACCCAAAGCCCAATTACCAAGATCCAAGTCCACGGGCAGGGGCGCGGGCGACGGCGCGGCTCGGGACGGGACGGGCGCGCGCGTGTGGGCTTCCCCCGCACTTGACCAACCTGCATTAGTTTAATTGATTCTAACACGCAGAACAATATAAACTAATTCAACTCCCACTGCTTAAGCAATGTGGGACGCGCTACCTTTACCCTCTCTTTAACAACCATTTAAACACAAGCGTTTCAACTAGCCACATTCAATGACCCACTTCGACCACTTATTTCTCACTCACCCGACAACGGTTTTGAGAAAATAAATGCACTACGACAATCTACGCGAAATGTAGAATTCGTATACGCTATTTAATTAATCCAAATTAAATATCGTCATTACACAAAAAGGAGCTCAAAACCCCCTTTTTTCCAACAACTACTACTAATGACGTCTTGTAATTAGCAGGTTGTTTGTTTTTTCAAAAATTTACAACGTTTGTGTTCACAACTCACAAGTGTCATTAATTAATTGTGAGTTGTTTTTTGGAATTATTAACGATGGTCAAAAAAATATACAATATCATGTTCTCTGCTTTCTAGCCATATATTGAAGGTTCGATTCCCACCCCGACCCTTATTCCCTCCTTTATTCCACTTTGTAATTTGTATGGCTTGAGTTGCCACACACCTTTGCCGACACATACGTGTCAATGTTAAAAAAAAAAAATACCATCACTGGTCAAACTATTAATTATTAATAACACAAGCATCGTTATTTTCGACGGCAGAGTATTGATCCAAATATTCAAATGGTGTTTAGAATTGGGTTTATTAATGAGTTTATTTGAACTTAGTTTGACATTCGATAAAAATTCTACTTGTACTAAAAAAGTTCAAGTTAAATAATAAGTATTCTAGTCAAGCGTGAACCTTAGCCTTCCAATGGGATACTAGTAGTCTAGTAGTGTATCAACTATCAAATACCATCTTTGTTTTGGATTGGATAATATTATTCAATATTTGAGTCTAGCTAGTATTGGATTGGAAGTCCGTTTCTATAAAACTGAAACACATGAATAGTTTTACTATTTACTGAGTAGTTTTGATTCAATTTTTTAACACAGTTATATAAGATAAAACAGAGTCAAGTGAGATCTTGTTGGATTCGTCTAATCATGTAGTTTTAGAATATCAAATTTTTATAATTTTTACTTTTACAAAATTTGAGATATTAATCATTAAAAATGTACATTGGACTGCGTGAAATAAATGAATGTTCCAACTTTTTGAAAACGGAGGAAGTATTATTCAATAGTATTATCTTTGTCTTCTTACTTCAACATTTACAACCAACACACAATCCAATATATATCTATACACATAAAAATTATTAAAAGTTGATATACTAAAATTTGAATATAAGACGAATCCAACAAGATCTTGTTTGACTATGTTATTTCTTGTGTAATTGTAATAATAATTTGAATCAAAATTAAATAATGAATAGTAGCAAAAAGTGAAGGGTTTCAATTTTACATAAACGGAGAAAATAGTTTTTTTTTTTAGAAGCCGAGGCCAGGAAACAACAATGAAAAGAAAAATAAGGAAAACAAGAGCAAATAAAACAAAGAGAACTAATAATGGGGGAACCATATGTCAGAGGCATCCGACGCCAAGTCCCTAGTTACGAAATCCGGAGGAAAGGCCCAGGTGATGTAGAAGTCTTCAATGGAAGAAAACTCGGTATAACATTTCTCAAAACTCGTCTCGATTGGAAAAAGAAACAAAAAATAAAAAAATAAAAAGAAGAAGAAAAAACCTATTAAGGGAGCTTAAGCAATACTACTCAAAGTTCAAAGTATAATAAATATGAATCCAATCGAATTCGAGTGATGCATTACATAACTTTTCATGTTTGTGATTTTTTCTTTATTTATATCATATATACACACAACAGTATAATAATTTTATTATTTTTCCATGAAATGTAAGTGCATTGACATTAATTTATGTTTAGATAATGAATTTTTACATCAAATAAAACTATAATAATATGAACAATAATCTAAATGTTTTAAAGGTAATCAAAAATAAAAACACATTTAAATTACTTTGACATTTTAAATTTTGGGAAAAATCTATTTCATCACCACCACTGAATCAACTAAAAAAAAAATGAAATACAATTATTAATTGTTTAATTAAAATAACAATATCGTGGAACAACTAAATGAAAACGCCTTAATATTTAATCGCACGACAATAAATAATATTGGATCCATCATTACATTTTGGCAAATAACTAACTGATTTCATTACATGTGCAATTCCATCAGCATCCCCTATAAAATGGGAATAGATGTACGTATATTTTCACAACAAAAAAATTAAGAAACTCTCACTCGTACTTATATGCATACCAGAAAAATGTCTCGTGTATTTTTCTTTATTATGATTATTAGCATATTTGCTCTTACATCCGAGTCGTCGTATTTGTCTGATACGACAGAACAAGATGACTATAATACTTCTCCCATGACATCTTTATTAGAAAATGATAATCATTTGACGACGGGGTGGTCAGGATTTAATAAGAAGAGATTTTGTTTGTGTCGTCGGGTTTGCAAGTGCAGTAGTAGTCAAACTCCTCCTCACTCTCAAGATGTAGCTGATGACAATGGTGGTGATCTGACAACGGACGGCGTGGATACTGAGGTTATTATTCGCAATAACTTTTGCATGAAGCGTTGTTGCCCTCTGTGTGGTACCGCAAAGCCGCCGGTGGCTGTGAATCCACCTGACGGTGAATAATAAAGCCTTTGTTAGGAAACCGTTATGTATGAGTTGTTTCTCTAAATAATACTTTAATTATAATAATGGATGAATGCCGATGATTAATTAATACTTCCTCCATTTTTATTTTTTAAGGTTACACTATCAATTCACATTTTCAACAATATATAACTCAAATTCGGTACATGTAAAAATTCTAAAAATTTAATATTTTAAAACTACAAAATGAGACGAATCCAACAAAATCTCACTTGACTATATTTTGTCTTCTATAACTATAACAAAACTAGAAGTCAAAGTACTACAATAAACAGTAAAAAAAAATAAAAACATAACCTTTAAAACAACCGGAGGGAGTATTACATTATATATTGAAATGAAAAATTCTCCATATATTTAATTTAATCTCCAATGTGTTAACCTCGTGAGTTCTATTATTGACTGAATATTCATACAAAGCATCAACAAAAATATTAGGGGAAATGAATAAAAAAGGTCATTACAAGGAGTATATTCCACTTTTAAGCTATTATAAGTTGAATTTTTAGAATTAGGCCATTACAAACACATGTTGAATGAAATTAAGCCAAAATGACCAATTTGAAATTAATTAATAACCCAACAACTTTTCCTTTATTTTCTTTAAAACCCCAAAAGTTTGACTTTATATACTTTAGTCTTATTTCAAAAGTTTTCTATACAAATGAGACCCCAAGCGCATGAAAATTGGTATCAGGGCCTAGGTTTTATTGAAGAACATATTAATTATATTATTTATAATATTTATTTCTTACTGGAGAAGATTTAATTATTTAATGGATTCAATTAATTTAAAACCAACGAGTTATTTTCAAATTTTGGAAATAAAAAATAGAAATTTCGAAAGGAAATTCTTGAAATTGTCACAAGAAAATATTTTATAAAAAGTAATTTCTTTCATAAAAATGAGAGGAACTGACTGGAAAGAAATTGATCTGGATAGCTCTAAGTTCTCACAAGACTTAAGAGAAATCCAAAAGATGATTCAAGATTATGGTAACAGGGTATTAATTTTACCTGGAAAAATAGATAACTTGAATCAATCAACAGAGGAGATCTTGAAATTATTTTAAGATCTAAAGAAAGAGATTTTAAATCTGAAATTTGATATTTCGGATATCAAGAAAAGGCAGAAGGATATTCCTGGATCTTCCAAGAATAACCAAGCCAATATTAGAGATGCATTAACTCATACAAGCTTTACATCAAAATGGTAAAGCAACTATGGTTCCAAAGCAGAAATCCCAAGAAGAGCTTATGATCGATCTAGTGAAAACAGTCGAATGAGTGTTTCCAGGGCAGATCTATCAGATCTACAAGAATTAGCAGAATCATTTTCCCAACTTGGGATTACGGATCTGGTTAATGTAAAACCCAATGAAGTTCTTCAATTGGGTTATGCAGAAGAATCAGGATCCAACGTAACCCACGATGGACCGCCTGATGTCCCAATGAGAGAAAGTATAAATTTCCACATGAACAGGTATCCTGAGGTACATCTCAATGCAAGACGAAACCCAGGACGGAACACAATAGAGCACCGGAATCCACATCGTGGGCCAAGACGATGTTACAACCATTAAATCCATATGGCATAACACTGAACCTCGATGTTTTCGACTTCCGAAATATCGAAGATCTGATTGACAAATGGGTAGCTTCAATGAAGATTGCAGCAACCACCCTGGATCTCGATAAAGAAAACTTTTTCAGATTAATAGAGCCAAGTCTCGAAGGATCGGCAAAGCTGGGCTGGAAAAACTCCACGGCGGCTTTAAATGAGCAAATACTCGGAGGAAAATCCAAAAGCACAATCTGCGAAAGATTTGGCCTCTTATTCAAAACCCATTTTGTAGGAGATGGTTATTTTGAATAACAGAGAACCGAAAAATTAAGGTCTATACCCAAGCACTATTGGGTATGGAGTTAAGAAGTATTTGCGCAGTAAACGAATATATCTACTGGTTTCATAAATACTATTTTCGGAGTAAAATGAAAGCTGAAGTAGCATGTCACATGTTCTTTGCAAAAAGCTGCAGCCCATGGAGAGAGATGTTGATCCAGACATACACAGTATCCCCTGGTACAGTGGACTCAATAGCCCGAATAATGTCCTTCTTAAAGGATAAGCTCAGAGAATGGTGTCAACAGGCAGCAACCCAAAAGAACATCAAGAGACTAAGAGGTAAAATAAAAAGAACACCTCTTTGCTGTGAAAATAACGATTTTCCAACAATTATAGGAGAATCGGAAGAAAAGAAAAGAAAGAAGAAGAGTCGAGGCTCATACAGTAAGAGTTTCAGAAGACCTCCATTCCGAAGAAGAAGAGCATTGGTCCAAGAGTAAGGCCAGAACATACAAAACTGGACAAAGAACGGGAACGACGAAGAATTCATCCCAAGGCTCAACTAGCTCAGCAGCAAGGAGCACGGGGAGAACGATGTCCAAAAGAACGTTCAGACGAGCCCATACCCGAGCCAACGAAAGCTTCAAGGACTGCAACTGTTGGAAGTGTGGATCCAGAGGCCATATCTCACCCGATTGCCTTCAGAATCGTGAGATACGAATGTACGAAGCCACGGAAGATATCATGGAAGCGGTCTACCATGGAAAGCTTGTACCAGTCTATCAGTTTGAGGACATCCCCTCAGATGAAAGCATCTACGAGGAAGAATTAATAAGTGACTCGGACTCATATTCAGATTGATCTTCAACCGAGTCTGACTGAAGAGGACAGGATTCAGACCACTGTAAACCTGTCTGGATTCTTTTCAAGGATGACGATCTCGAATCGAACCATGGAAAGAATAATGTGACAAAATTCCAACCTCAGCCCATATGACGGATTCAGAATTGGCGGGATTGGACGAGTTCTTAACCAGATGGGACTCAACCAGATGAGACATAACATCATCTACAAGGTAAGTGCATGTGAGTTTGCAATTCCTATGGAACTTACTTGTAATGTTATATATATGCAATTAATTCCTAAAGAAGAAATTCTTGAGGAATTAAGCAGAATGAAGGAGGAAATCGCCATTACTATGAAATGGATCCACATAGGAGCCATTGAAGTAGTAATTAAGGCAACCTTCAAAGAAGGCATTGATTTTGAACTACATCTATCAGTCACTGATAGAAGAATCAATAACCTTAGAGATGGTCTTCTTGGAACTATGGTAGGAAATTTATATGCTGGGAAGTTAATGTTTAACATACATCCCAGAATTTCCTATAACTTAGCTGACCAAGATTTTAGTAGAGTTCTAACCCTTCATCAGGATTTTAAAAGAAAAGATCTGATGAAAGAGGGGAACATGCCATATTCTATAACTTATAGAATCTCTTATGCACTTTCCAATAATCATCATTCTGACTTATTTATCAGGAAAGAATATATAGAAATTCCTAGAATTTTCAAGGAATTTGCTAAATTCATGACTCCAAATCCTACCCAGATTCCAAGGTTAGGAGGAGTAGACATACAGATAAGAGATCATCCAATTCTAGACAGATCAACGAGTGCTAGAATTGAGTACGCAAGCCGTATATCTTTTCGGAAGACAGAATTATGGCATATAAAGGGAAAGAGTTCATCAAAGATCTAACTCTTCAATCCATTGGGGTAGATAATATAAAGATTAAATGCCCTAAAGGATGGAAAGAAATACGAGTAATATTTGACATTACTGAAAAGATTAACCGTTTTCCATGTGATGACTTATACTACTTGCAGCAGCCATCAATTGGAACCTATGAAGGAACAATTGAAATTGCAGGACACGAGATCAGAATCTTAGGCACCGCCGGAAAAGACAATGGGGTTATGATTTTGGGATTAAGTTTTCTCGAAAATCATAAACCATTGGTAAGAAAGGATAATGGTATATAATTTAATCTGAAGGGTCACACCATCAGAATTAAATGACAAGTCCATTCTCCATTTATATCTCAGTAGGGATAATATATGAATAATATAAGTCATAATATTTTGCCGCTTAAATTTGATTCAGGATCAGGTATTTGCACGGCAAAACCAGGAGTTTTCCCTAGCGAAGCTATGGAATCATTACCCATTATTGCAGGAAGAGATTTTTCCCAAAAAATCTTAGTACTAAATAAGGGTATTCGATAGGCAATATCATGATTGGAGGAGCATTTGGTACACCTTGGTATAAGGTAAAAACGCCTCCTATTTACATTCATGACACATGAGCGGATATTTTGTTAGTGAATAATTTCATACAATCCTTTACAAAATATGTTCAAGATAACAAAAGAAATTTGTTAATATTTACCCCAAGTTGTGGAAATGAGATACAGTTGTTGCGCAGAGAAAAGGCATTCAACAGGTTAATGCCTATATTATTTCGCAGCAAACGTGGTGATAATGATGCCAAACTAACTCATCCAAAAATGCAGGATAAAAGAAAGTTTGGTAAGGCTTTGTTGTCTTTTAGACAGCAAGGATTCGATGAAGCTTCTATTGAGGAAATTATAAACCTCAAAGAAGCAATGCAGGAAATGAAGTCATTAAATATAACTTCATTAGACATTGATGGGAAAACTAAATTGTCCCTCGAAAATGTCAAAAGACTTATCCAGAGAAACTTTAACGAGGATCCTCTGGCATGGTGGGATAAAAACAAGATCGAAGCTACTCTACAGGTAAAAGAACAATATAACTATGAGTATGTTCGATACAAACCCATCTTAATATGCATGATAAGAAAGATATGCAACAAATTACCAAGCAGCATATCGATCTTAAACTCATCGAGCTTGGAGTCTCAGCTTATAGTAGCCATGGATTCTTGGTAAGAAACTATGGTGAAATAAAAAGAGGTAAACCCAAGTTGGTAATAAACTATCAAGTTATTAATAAAATAATACAGTTTGATGGTTATTACATTCCGAGTAGAGAACACTTAATTGATTGAATCAAATGTGCTAAAGTGTTTTCTAAATTTGATTACAAATCTGGTTTCTATCAGATTAAGATGGAAAATTAGTCGAAGAAATTCACAGCATTCTACACCCCACAAGGGCAATATATTTGGAATGTTATGCCAATGGGGCTTTTTAATGCCCCTCAGATATTCCAAAGAAAGATGGATAATCTATTTAAGGATTATCTAAAGTTCATGTTCGTCTACATAGATGACATTCTGATTGCATATCGAAATATTAAAGAACATATTAAACATCTTGAAATATTTTCAGATACATGTTACAGGGCTTGTTCTCTCAGAGAAAAAGGCTACTATCGCTGCTAATAAAATTGAATTCTTATGAGTTCAAATTGATGAAGCAAGGATAGAGTTACATGAACACATTGTGGAGAAAATCCGCAATTTTCCTGACATATTAAAAGACAAGAAACAACTTTAGAGTTTCTTAGGAGTTGTAAATTTTGCAGGCATGTTTATAAAAGACCTTGCAAAATATAGAAAGGATTTTAGACCACTCCTGAAAGAGACTGAAAGCTCTAGATGGAAATGGGAAGAAATCCATACCAAGAGAATTCGTGAACTAAAGCAAGTCTGCAATAGCTTGCCAAAACTCGCGATACCTCAAGATGAGGATGAGCTGGTAGTCTACATAGACGCCAATGATTTTCGATGGGCAGGAGTGCTCATGAGAAAAACAATTATGGGTCAAGAACCTTGTAGATACACAGGAGGGTTGTTCACTGAACAACAAGCCAAACTTTGGCATATTAACGAGAAGGAATTCTTTGCATTATAGAAAACATTTAAAAAATGGCCTTTACTCTTACTTGTAAAAAAATTTGTATTAAAAGTTGATAATACTAATGTTAGGGCTTTTTTAAAAAATAAACTTGAATCAAAAATTGAAAAAGCTCGTATTATCAGATGGAAAGCTGAATGTCAATAATATACTTATGATATTGATGTTATAAAATCTCATGAAAATGTTCTTGCAGATTTCTTGACGAGAGATGGAAGCATTTGAATCTGATTCCATCATTACGAGATTCAGGCACCTCAGAGAAAACCTAGAGGAGCTATCAAAGCATTTTAGACAGCTCGAGATCAATGCACGAGCTGCTGGCCAAATACGACAGAGTGATGTGGACATGATCCGTAACAATATACGAGCCTCCCATATAGCAATGACAACACTATGGGAAACAGTATTAGAGCCAATCAGGAAAGCGTCAGCTTCCCTGGTAAACAAAGAGAAAGGTGCCCAAAAAGCTAAAGTGGTCACATATGAAGAAGCAGATTCAAGCACTGCTTCAAAGGAACCATTGTCGGATACCGAAAAAATATTGAGCAAGAGGAAAGTCACATTTCCAAAAGTTCAAGTCAACCCACTGCCTCTGGGGTAAAAGAGGAAGAAATTAACCTTAGGCCAATGACAGGTACCTCTAAGGTTAATTCAGACGAGAAGGTCCTATCTACAGTCTGGCTGGACTACCAAGGAAAATGGGAACAACTGGTTTCCAAAAGGGGAATTAACCCGAGCAAATCAGTAATCAAGACATCCGGGAGATACAACAGGGTTTGGATGCTCGAAGGATCGAAGCCAGAAGAGGTTCAAAAGTGGTATGACTTTGGAGCATTATCGGTTCATACTACATCACCAAGGTTTCCGGAAATTAAAAAACTTCCGGGATGGATAAGTAGCGCAGTGCACAAATCATGGCAGAACAACCCGCACCTGCAAAGAGGAGATATTCTGGAGCTTAAATTCATTTCAGCAGCACCAGAAATAGTCGGGAAAGGTTCTTATCCGGTCTTTCATTTTATTAAATTACAAAGACCTGATATGATTGCCTTCAACAGAGTTAAGTCTATGGATGAGAAGGCACCATTGGTATCTTCAATCAGCGAAGATGAAATCTCCACCCGACGAGCATGGGGATTCTGGGTCTGTCTCACCGAGATGGAAAAGGTTAAATATCCGTTTAAAATACTCTCAAATAATTTAATGGATCGTTCCTGGTTAATTCTTTAACAGGGAAAAACACAGAGTTTGCGGAAACCTCTTTCGAAAAGAAGAGGTTACTCATCTAAGAAAACAAGTTGCCAGCAACCAAGTCTACTAGAAAGAAGGCATGCAACATGATGCATGTTGGCCAATGGGATAACCACATATGCACATATTATGCAGAACAGGAAAAACCCCTATTCGGTACAAAGATCAGGGTAACCCAGAAAAAATCCGGACCCGAACAGGACAAGGGAAAGAAACGTCCAAAAAACTTTCACAAGCCAAAGTAAGATTAGCTGGATGTAAAAGAAAAAGAGGTGTCGGAAACACCCATAATTAAAAGCCGACAAAGAAAGGTAGAGTAGTTGGCAGTAAGTGGCCGACAAGAGAAGGTGGAGAAGTTGACAAAGAAGCCACCTAGCGCAATAATTCCAAAAGGACAATAATGTAGTCGGTGGAAGTTAAGTCCAAGTGACGAACGCAGTGACATCACAAGGATTGAGAGGAAGATTGGAATCCGGAATTGAAGTCCGCGGGCGCTATAAATAAAGGAGTTTGAAGCAGATGGAAGGCATCGAAAATCCTCCTAACTCTTCAAAACATTTGTAATATTTCTCTTTCTGCAAATTTCCTTTGTGTTTGTAATAGTATGGGGTGCATCCCCAAGAGTCTTGCTTCCTCCATGAGGAGCTAAGTGTCTGTCTTCTCCATTAGGGGTAATTATGTTTGAATAATATTTTTAATATTTCTTCAATAAAATCCAGGCTTCCAAATATTCCAAATACTCCGATATATAGTTAAAACCCCTTACCCCAAACCTTGATACATCCTAAGGTAGGAAACGAAATAGGATTGTGTTGTTTGCTGCGGAAGGAGACAAGGATCGGTGAACCATCGGTCGCGGCTGCGTGGTTGAAAGAAGTCCGTAAAATCCCGGAGCTTGAGAAACCCGGCAGCAAGGCAGTCAAACCCAAGGTATGGAGTTTAGTACTTATTTTATTATCGGAAGCATGATGGGTTGTTATTGGACTAAAGATAATGAAAAAACTAAAATTTGGGGTCAAAGTATAATAAAACAAAAGTTGGTAGGGTTAATTGAAGTTTGAAAAAGTCTAAATAGTCTAAATGGCCTTAATTTGGTCAAAGATGGTTTCTAATGGCCTAAAATTGGAAATTGATTTTATTATGGCCCAAATGTGGAAATGGTGCCTTGTAATGGCTTAAAATATTCATTACCTCAAAATATTATACGAGTAGATATAAAAATGAATTGAAAATTATTTTTTTTATTTTTTATTTTTTTTAGTATTCACCTAAGAAACAATGACGTAGGAGGTGGGGAAGTAGGAAAAAATTCACTTTTGGTCTCATATTTCTCAAATTTCTTTTAGTAGATAATTATTTTTTTGACATTTGGTCCAATGATCTATTTTTAATAAAAAAATATATATATATATATATATATGGGGTGAATATACAAATTTTAAAAGTTTATTTGCAAAATGTCCATTATCCAATTAAAAAGCTATAATTTAACTAAATCCACATTTATTCATTTGCAACAAATAAATTTACTGTGAATTTATTAGAAGAATAATGTTTATTAAATAAAATATTTTAAATAAATTAATAAGTATATTCTATTAAATTTATTAACATATGTTGAAGTGGTTTCCTATTTTCATTCTCACGTCTTAAGAGTTTAGTAATTCATATGCTCAGTCAAATAACTATTTTCCTATTTTTTAGTGCTAGTAAATTGAGTCAAAAATGTCAGTTGTTATTTCATTCTTTTTAGGCCTCATTCTGTATGGGTTGATTGTATATATAGACAAGCAGTTGTGTTCAATAAAATCATTCTGATCCGCAATATCAGACTTTGCTTAGATCCCTTCTTTTACTTTGATTTTTTTCAAAAATTCTGGTATCAGAGCATGGTTTACCACTGATCCTAAATTTCCTTTATGGCGTCCAATAATGGTGTCAGTGTGTCTCAGACTCCAATACCTTTGTTTAAGGGAGACTCGTACGAATTTTGGAGCATCAAAATGAAAACCTTGTTTCGATCTCAAGATATTTGGGATTATGGCAAGAAAGGTTTTGAAGCAAGTGATGATGCTACTGCAAACAAAGAGCACCAAAAGAAAGATGCAAAAGCTCTATTCATTATCCAGCAAGCTGTAGATGAACCAATTTTCTCCAGGATCGTATCAGCTACTACGGCAAACGAAGCCTGGACCACATTAAATACCGAATACAAGGGCTCCTCTAAAGTTATTATCGGTGAAATTGCAATCACCGAGACGTGAGTTCGAAACGTCCTCCATGAGTAATGCGGAGTCTGTGCAAGAGTTTTTAGCCAAAGTGTCATCAATATTTGGCCAGATGAGGTCATATGATGATAAAATAACAGATGAAACCATGGTTTCTAAAGTCTTACGGAGTTTGCCTCAAAAGTTTGATCACGTTGTTGCAGCAATTGAAGAGTCCAAGGACCTATCTACCTTCTGGTTTGATGAGCTCATGGGGTCGCTTCAATCCCATGAGGTGCGAATCAATCGATACAG
This sequence comes from Hygrophila difformis, assembly GCA_030278955.1. Lineage (NCBI taxonomy): Eukaryota > Viridiplantae > Streptophyta > Magnoliopsida > Lamiales > Acanthaceae > Hygrophila > Hygrophila difformis. Next base: position 21,977,794 of record JAOANR010000009.1, read on the forward strand.
CACAAACGAAGAAGAGAAGGCATTTCAGACAAAGGGGGAGTTTGAATCTTCAAATCACCAAGGTAGAGGTAGAGGTCGCGGACGCTATAGAGGAAGGGGCCGTGGAAGAAACAGTACAATTAAATGCTCATAGTGCAACAAATATGGCACTCTGAAAGGTTTTGTTGGGCCAAGCAGGAAGAAGCAAATTATGCTGAAGAAGACGATATGGGTGAAAGCTACCTCTTTATGATTGAGACAAATAAACAGGAGGTGATGGAAGATATTTGGTATTTGGACAGCGGGTGTTCGCATCATATTACTGGCGATCTCTCAAAATTCAAAAGTTTGGATGAGTATATCAAATCGCAAGTGCGACTTGGTGATGATAAACAACTGCAGATCAAAGGTGAAGGTACTGTCGAGATCTCAATAGATAACCAAAAAAGGCTTGTTAAAAATGTCCATTTTGCTCCTCATTTAGCACATAATCTATTAAGTGTAGGCCATTTAGGGGAATCTGGTTACACTATGATATTTGATGATCAACAGTGCATTCTGAAAGACAAATCTAATTGCAAGATTGTTACATATGCACGTATGTTGTCGAATGGCATGTTTGTTCTTGATTTGGCTCGAATAGCAATGGCTATGGTGAGCAAGGCTCTTGCAGAGAGTGAGGTATGGGATCAATGATATGGCCATTTAAATATCAAGGGGTTGCAATTTTTGAAAAACAAGCAAATGGTGAATGGTCTTCCTGTTATTAAACCACTGGAGAGGGTATGTGAAGGTTGCGTGGCTGGAAAACAAGCCAAGGGTTCCTTTCCTTTCAGTAAGTCAACAAGAGCAAAAAATATTCTGGAACTTGTTTATGTTGATTTATGTGGTCCAATGGGAACTGACTCATTAAGTAGCAGTAAATATTTCCTTTTATTTACTGATGACTTTAGCCGAATGAGTTGGGTATATTTTCTGAAACACAAATAAGAGAGCCTAGAGCACTTCAAGAACTTTAAGGCTTTGGTGGAAAACCAAAGTGGTAAAGACCTCAAAGCTATTCGTACAGATCATGGAGGAGAGTTTATATCCAAAGATTTTGAGGCTTTCTGCAATGAACACGGTATAACGAAGCAACTTACGACCCCCTACACCCCTGAACAGAATGGTGTAGCCGAGCGTAAAAATCGAACAGTGGTGGAAATGGCTCGATCAATGATAAAACATGCTGGGTTGCCAAAATTTTTTTTGGGCAGAAGGAGTTGCCACAGCTGTTTATCTCCTTAATATATCCCCGATCAAAGCAGTATGGAACCAAACTCCTTATGAAGCATGGAATGGAAACAAGCCCTCGATAAGCCATTTACGTGTATTTGGATGTGTTTGTTATGCCATGGTTACCTCTTCCCGACATAAATTTGATGTGAAATCCCAAAAGCATGTGTTCATTGGCTATTGCTCTAATTCATAGGCTTATCGTGTGTATGATCCTTTGAATCGAAAGAGTCAGTGTTAGTCGAAATGTGGTATTTGACGAGCAAGCATGTTGGAATTGGAAAGAAGAAAATGTTCAAGAGTCTGCAACGATTTATATTGAGGAAAAGCACAATTCGCCAAATACTGTAGCTTGAAAAACTAATGTTGATGGGTCTCAGATTCTCACACCACAAAAGTTGAGTTATATTGAGTTCTCAGTCTCAAATTCTGAGAGTTTAGATCCCAATGAATTCCCACCATTACGTCGAAGTTAGCTTGGTAGAATTCCAAGACATCAGTTCGAAATTGAAGGGGAGGATGCCACTTCATTAGTCCTATTTGCTGGACATGGGGATCCATGTACATTTGAGTAAGCTATGGAAAGGGCAGAATGGCAAGATGCCAAAAGAGAAGAGTTATCGTCTATTCAACGAAATCAAACTTGGGAGTTAGTCGATCTCCCTGAATGCAAGAATCTCATTAGTTTAAAGTGGATATTCAAAACAGAGCATCTGACAGATGGCAGCATTCATAAGTACAAGGCTAGATTGGTGGCCAGAGGCTTTGCTCAGCAACAAGGAATTGATTTTGAAGAAACATTCTCTCATGTAGCACGTTTTTAAACTGTGTGAATTTTCTTGGCTGTTGCAGCTCAAAGACATTGGAAAATATACCAGTTTGATGTGAAATCCGCATTTCTAAATGGCAAATTGAAAGAAGAGGTGTATGTGTGCCGACCTCCAGGCTTGGAAGGTAACAAAGAAAAGGATAAAGTGTTCAGGTTACACAAAGCTCTTTACGGACTTAAGCAAGCACCACGTGCTTGGTATAGCAAAATTGATGAGTTCTTCCATGAAAATGGGTTTGAAAGAAGTCTGAATGAACGCACTCTGTATGTAAAGCAGTAAGGTACCGACTTGCTCATCTTAATTTTTTATGTTGATGACATGATCTGTGATGGCTCATCCCTGCAGATTGTACAAGAGTTTCAAACATCAATGAAGAAGATGGTTGAAATGACTGATTTGGGAGAACTAAATTAATTTTTGGGGCTAGAAATAGTTCAAACCCAAAAAGGTATTTTTCTGTCCCAAAAGAAATATATGGAGGATACACTGAAGAAGTTCAATATGCAAAGGTGCAACTCTATTTGTACACCAATGAATATAAACGAGAAGATGAATGTTGATGACAACACTGGTTCTGCTGATGGGAGTGTGTATAGAAGCTTGATTGGGAGATTAGTTTATCTGACTCACTCACGGAAAAATATTGCATATTTAGTTGGCATATTATTTCGATATATGCATAATCCATCAAGTCATCATCTTGGGGCAGCAAAGAGAGTTATGCGTTTGTAATACCCGAGAATTTTCCAACATAAAATAAATACAATAAATAAAATAAATAAATAAATAAATATAATAAACAGGATAAAGGGATAAAGAATCATAAAAGATGAGAAGTGAAATTTAAATTAAAAAAGAATCAAAGTTCCGAGAACCCGGGAATCCGAAGGCAATTTAATTGAATAAATGGTTACACGGGGACCCGACACCGATAGACTCAATAACTCGAGTTCAAATATAAATTTAGGTCCGAATAAAATTAAGATAGGAAATCGGAGCCCGAAGATAGCCCGGAAATCGGAATTCGGAAGCGTAGAGGGATAGAAGTCCGAAAGAGAGGATGAAAAGCACGACGGATCGCACGACCCGGCCCAGACCGAAGTCCAGGCCAGGATGGCGCGGTGTCCGCGCGCTTTTAAAGGGATTCCCGTGCCAAGTGCGCGCCAGCAGTGCAGTCGCGGCGTTCCGCGATTTTCTCGCCCGATTCCGGATTTTTCGACTTTCGGTTGAACATCTTTCGACTCTAGACTCTTAGAGTCAGATCTTGGACGCCCTAGGTCTTAGTTATCTATAAATAAACCCTCTTGGAAGCCCCAAACTCTTACGAAACCCTACGAAATCTCTCTATACATTCGAAACCCTAAATCCGGAGTCGTCGGAGGCACGAAACCAAGGCTTGGACTGTTGGACGAAAATTTCAAGATCTCCAGCGTTGTGGTAAGCCTCGATCAATCCTTGTTCCATATACAATTCGAAAACGAATCCTAATTAAACCTCTTTTCTATTCTAAACCCCAATCCGGACGCGTTGAGGAAAAACGAAGGATCTCGGAGGGAGAACGAAGAACGGGGAAGCCACGCCTCCGAATCATCAAGCCGAGACATTCGTAAATCTGTAAGTTAACTCTTACATTGTTTTGGGCGAAATTAAAATACGTTAGATTTAAAGATTCGAAGCAAGAACATCAAATCTGTCAACGTAGAATTTTTTTTTAACGGTGCAACAGTTTTGTCCAATTTTTCCAAACCTTAAAAAGACTTCAAACGGAAAAACTTAAAACACGAAAAACGTTCCTAAGACGTAGATCTATCTACTGTAAAAGTTTCATAATTTTTCATCGTGTTTTGATATTCGAAAACGACCACGAACAGACCTGCCTTCGGTTTAGATCTTGAAATGGTGACAGAACTTTAGTTCGAACTTGTTAGTGATTTCTACCTTAGATCTAGGCCGATCTAGGCTTGGCGTTGAACATAAGAGTTGTAGATCTATGCGTTAAGAACACCTCCGTAAACTTTCAGAATTTTTCGTGATGATGTGATATATGAAAACCAACCGAAACCGAACTGCTTGACACTAGATCTTGAAATTCTTGACAGAACTTAGGTCCGATCTTGATCACGTTTTTGACAAAGGTTCCAGACCGATTTAGATCTTTGGCCGAACATGAAAGTTGTAGATAAATGTCTTAAGATGGCCTCTGTAAAATTTCATTAAATTTGGAGTTGATTTGCTATGGTAGAATTTGAAATCTTTAAACTATGACATATAAAATTCGTACAGATTTGTGTTTCTGCTAAAATTAACGTTTTTGACATGTTTGGGTATCTCGGATTGAAAAAGTTAAAACACGGAAGTTGTTCATCTCAACGTTTCTGAGTCAGTGGTGGAATTTCGAATTTTTTGATATTAAATCTGAATTTAGACAAATTTTAGAGTAAACAGTGGTTTACCAGAAGTCAAATCTTGAAATCTTGTTGAAACTTGTGAAATTTGCGAAACTTGTTTTGACCTTGCGGGTTCGATTCCCCAAGGGTGTCTGTGTCCCTGCGGGTTCGATTCCCCAGGATGTCCGTGTCAAACCTTGCGGGTTCGATTCCCCAGGGTGTATGTTTTCCTGCGGGTTCGATTCCCCAGGATGTCCGTGTCAAACCTTGCGGGTTCGATTCCCCAGGATTTGTCTTTCTGCAGGTTCGATTCCCCAGAATATGTGTTGATTCCTACGGGTTCGATTCCCTAGGATGTATGTGAGTTCTTGCGGGTTCGATTCCCCAAGGGCGATTGTCTGTTTTCTTGCGGGTTCGATTCCCCAAGAACAAATTATACTAGATTATATCGAATAAAAGAGGAAGAGTGAAATCCTGAAATACTTGAATATTTTCCTTATTTAAATTGTGCCTTTAAAATTATGTCTTGCGATTATTTTACCATGGAATTTGGATTATGCTCATGTGGAAATCCGTGTTTGGAATCATGCCATTTAATTATTAGTGGATGAATGAATTAAATTGTATATTACCTATAAGCATGTTTTTATTAAATTTAATTAAAGGCTTTGAAACCTCATGATCATGTTTGTGTTAACTTACTCAGCAAGTTTTTGCTGACCAAACCATTTTTATTTCTTTTTTCTTTCAGAGTTGAGAATTATGCATCGTCATATGCATACACGGAAAGTTTGGGATGATATATTATTTTGAATTTTTGTATTAGACTAGATCTTGCATGAACGGGTCTGTTTAACCCGTGATTAGGCCATGTTGGCCCTATATTTAAATTCCGCTGCGATACATATATGTAAATATTATTTTCCGCTGCAACTTTGATGTATTATTTTTAAATTATATATGAATGGGCTGTTTGAATATTTTAAATTCTGAAAAACCATAGCCTTGCATCTCTTTAGTAAGCTCGGAGAAACCGTGTCTTGCTAGGGAGGTGTGGCGGTGACATCCCGACCTGGGTGACCAAAAACCGGGGTGTTACAGCGTTACTTGCTGGAACTAAGACCTATGGGCTTTGGTTTCGCGGCGTGAAAGATTTTCAACTAATGGATTTCACCGATAGTGATTGGGCTGGAGCAGTGGAAGACAGGAGAAGCACATCAGGATATTGTTTCCTCCTTGAAAATATTGTCATCTCCTGGAGTTCAAAGAAGCAGGCTACAATTGCATTATCTTCTACGGAGGCTGAGTATGTTGCAGCCACAGCAGCATGTTGTCAAGCTGTTTGGTTAAGGAGAGTTCTTAGTGACTTGGGGAATGTGCATAGCAAATCAACCATCATTAAGTGTGATAGCAAATCAGCTGTGATGTTAGCGAAGAACCTAATTCATCATTGTCGGTCGATGCATATAGAGATCAAACATCACTTTATTTTTGAGTTAATCGCCAAAGATGAAGTCCAACTAGAAGTATGCAGAAGTGAAGACCAAGTTGCAGACGTGCTGACCAAAAGTTTATCAAGAGCAAAACATGAAGAGTTCAGTGCAAAAATGGGTGTCTCCGTGTTCGAATGAAGGGGAGTGTTGAAGTGGTTTCATATTTTCATTTTCATGTCTTAAGAGTTCAGTAATTCATATGCTCAGTCAAATAACTATTTCCCTATTTTTTAGTGCTAGTAAATTGAGTCAAAATGTCAGTTGTTATTTCCTTCTTTTCAGTTGTGTTCAATAAAATCATTTGATCCGCAATATCAGACTTTGCTCAGATCCCTTCTTTTACTTTGAAAATTCTCCAACAACATATACTAATATTTTAATTAATATTTATTAAATATTATTAAAATATTTTATATATTTTAATTTTAATATAATATATAATAAATGTTTATAATAAAATTTAGTTATTATTTTTAGTATATTATTCTTTAAATAAATTTATAAATAATATAATTTGTTATAAATAAATAATTTGGAATTAGTTAAACGCGTTATAAATTATTAATTAAACTATTAATTGAATATCAATTATTATAAATAAATAAAATTTTGAAAAATTATATATTGACTAATTTATATGAACATTTTTTATTAAAAAATTTAACTAACAAAGAGTAGAGAAAAGAAAACGGAATAATTGGAAATGAGATCAAAAAGAATTTTCCAAAAAAAAAATTAAGTACTCGATTATTCAGAAGTCAGAAGTTTTAAACTTTGACCTTAAAGCTATTCAAAAATTGCTTATCATAGTAGTAATTCGTAATAGTATAATTCTGAATCCAGGTAGGACTTTATCCCTTTCGTACGTGCCTAATAAGTAAATGAATCAATGAAAGCTCCATGGTTCCTACACCTAATTATTCTCCACTGGTCATTTTACCAGATCCACAGAATCAACGGTGTTCATTCTTCTGGCGTGTAACTCCTGGGACCGAGGCACCACAAAATTACACATAGTACTCCTATTATTATACACCCACATGGTGACTACTATGCTACTGTTTGCATTCAACTTTTTCTGAACACAACCCAAGTTTGACTGCCTATACGGCCTACCACATTTCCACTTGCTAAATCGTCGGTTTATTTAAACCATCGCCATGTCTTTGCTCGATTGGGATGGATTTGTACTGTTTCGCACTCATATACTGCGGCGGTATTTGGAGAGCAGTTGGCTGATCTTGGTGTTGCTGCTGGACGCCGTGGAATTAGGGTTTGGATTGGCGATTGTTGGAAATTCAAATTACTTGCTGAAAGCAGTGTTTTTCAATTTAATCTCCTGCTGTTTTCAGTTTGTAGTATTCGTCTGTTGGTACGGTGGTGTTACTGGTAGAGAATTGCAGGCTGATCCTCCATGGAAAGTGAAGTGTTACGGAAGGTCAAGGGTGGGGATTCTGATGTTGTTGTGGAGATCGAGAGTCCAGGCAGAAAATTGGATATCTCTAATGTCGATTCACCGTCCGGAGTGCAGTTGGATTTGTTCGGTGGCAATTCCACGCCGGCGGAGGCGACTCCAAAACCAAATTTCTCTGGAAAACCGCCGATTATTCCGGTTGCGCGGCGGAGAACATTGACAAAATCTGCTTATTCCAAGCCTAAGTCGAGAATCTTTGAGCCTCAGTATCCTAGCAGCGGGAAGCCAGCTGAGGATAGCATTCAAAGTGCTCCTGCAAAGTCGCCTTTTAGGAATTCACACAGCGGCGCGGCTTCCCCTTCATTGAAGGCCAATTCCAATGCAACGCCGAAGCCGTCAGCTCCAACCACGCCGAAGACGCCTCTGATGGCATCTATTGGAGGGGATGCGGACGACGACGACAACGACGATGAGGTGTACAACACTGAGAATCTCAACCTCAATAAAGCAAAGCGTGGTAAGAAAGTGAAAGTGATGGTTATAATTGAATGGATTCTGTTTATATGCATTATGACTGTTTTAATTGCAAGCACAACTGTTGAGAAGTTGAAAGATTTTCTTATTTGGAGTTTGGAGCTATGGAAATGGTGTGTGCTGGTATTAGTTATCTTCTGTGGTCATTTGTTCACCGAATGGTTGAGTAATATCGTAGTTTTCTTGATTGAAAAGAATTTCATTCTCAAGAAGAAGGTTTTGTATTTCGTATTTGGCTTGAAGAAGAGTATTCGTATTGTCGTTTGGTTGGCCTTGATTCTTTTGGCATGGGCATTGTTGATCAATCAAGGTGTTAAAAGATCAAAGGACACACAGAGGATTCTGAATTACATAACTAGAGGCATTGTGTCCACTCTTGTTGGGGCTGTCTTGTGGCTGATCAAGACTTTGTTCGTCAAAGTGGTTGCATCATCTTTCCATGTTAGAACATTCTTTGATAGAATCCAAGAATCCATATTTCATCAGTATATTCTTCAGGCGCTCTCGGGGCCCCCAATGGAAGGAATGGCTTCCAGTGGCCGGTTGAGTTTTAACAGAACGACAGAGAATAAGGGGGAGATAATTAATGTGGATAAACTTTACAAGATGAAACGGGAGAAAATTTCTGCTTGGACGATTGGAGGTTTGATTAAAGTGATTAGGGATTCAGAACAGTTGTCCATCTCTGAGGCTCTTGATGAGAGCGTGGAGGAAGAAGTGGGAGGGCCCAAGGTTATTACAAGTGAGGTGGAGGCTAGGGCCACTGCCAATAGGATATTTAAGAATGTTGCAAGGCACGGCCACAAGTAAGAGCATGATCTTGTCAATGATATTAATTGCTTTTCCTGTTTAAATCTTTCTTACCTTGTTGAATATCGTTTAGGTATATTGATGAGACTGATCTGTTACGGTTCATGCCTAAAGAAGAAGTCGACAATGCTCTTCCACTCTTCGAAGGAGTTACAGAAGAATCAAAACGGATCAAGAAATCATCCTTTAGAAATTGGGTGGTGAGTGATTCTTCTATCTATGTTCTACATCCTGGCTTTCAAGACATTTGAAATGATTGATTGGTTTTTTTAAAGGTGAATTGCTACACCGAGCGAAAACACTTAGCCGTGTCTCTAAACGATGCAAAAACAGCGATAGAGGAGTTGAACAAGATTGCCTCAGGAATCATACTGCTCATAATCATCATCGTTTGGTTGCTTCTTATGGAATTTGCCACGACCAAAGTCTTGGTCTTCATTTCATCCCAGCTTCTCCTTGTCGTCTTCATGTTCGGAAACACTGCTAAGATGGTGTTTGAAGCCATCATATTTGTATTCATCATGCACCCATTTGATGTTGGGGATCGCTGTGTCGTCGATGGGGAACAGGTAAATCTAAATCAATTTCTCTTGGGCACACTATTGATGTTTCTCTGCATAATGTCTGTTCATATGTCTAGAGTCTAAATTGTTGTGAAATTGAATCATTTTACAGATGGTTGTAGAAGAGATGAACATTCTGACAACAATCTTTCTCAAGCCGAACAATGAGAAACTCTATTATCCCAACTCAGTCTTAGCCACCAAACCTATCAGCAACTTCAACCGAAGCCCTGAGATGGGTGATGCTGTTGACTTTGCTGTTGATTTCTCCACCTCAGTCGAGACCATAGCAGCACTGAAACTGAAGATAAAAGCGTACATCACCACATCCTTCTTCATTGCTTTACGCTAAAGCACCTAAGAAAATGCAACTACTACCTACTAAAATTGTGTGATCTCTTTTTATTCTCAGGTACTTGGAGAGTAAGCCTGAACATTGGAGTCCCAACCACAGTGTGCAGGTTAAGGAGATCGTAAATGTTGACAGAATGGTAATGGCCCTGTATGTTACTCATACCATAAATTTCCAGAATTCTGCAGAGAGGGGTAACCGAAGATCAGACCTTGTATTTGAGCTCAAAAAAATCTTTGAGGAGCTCGGGATCAGGTACCGTTTGCTGCCTCAGGAAATGCACATAAATTATGCTGGTGCATCTCCATTGCCTGTGACTGGTGCAGCTGCACGTTGATGATTCCAATTAAGTGTTGGAGCTCCTTAACCTGTAATAAGATGGCAATTCTCTTTTGAGGTATTTTCAACTTTTCTCGAAAACAAGTGAGATATCTGGGGTTTTGTGTGAATTACTAGAGTGTTTTTGTGCGTGGGTGGGTGGATCGCTCTCGTGGAGAAAAGCATATGAGATCGGAGATGATCATTCACATTACAATAGAATCTAAGAAAAAGAAGAATATCGATACTGTATTTTGTAGCTATTGATTATTCATTTGCTCCACAAATTGAAAGGTGGAGAGGAGAATCGCATAAACTATTGTAATGTACTTATGCACATGTATTTTTTGAGGAGTAAGAACAGACAGGAGACTATAGTGCTTTTGTGGGAAGTTGTGTATATATATGGTAAGTATTCAATTGGATTTTACTGTTTTGTATGGAACGGTATCAATGATGATGTAAATTTTGTAGTCATGCTCCTCTATTGTTGTCCTATTGACATATACATATAAAACAAGTAATAATGCGATAAAAAGAGACCAAAACCACAAAACAACAACCAACCCATTATTCAAATGCATACCATTTTTGGGATGAGCATTTACCCAAGTGACAAGTTCATGCCTTCTAACCCTAGCATTGAGGTTCGATTTGTCACCTGACTCCTTATACATCCCTTTTTAATTTGTGTGGTGGCATGGGCTTCCACCACCCTTTCTCTGTCTTCTTCAGCTCCTCCAAAAAAAAAAAAAGAAAAAAAAAACATACCATTGTCAGAGGCAGCTCCACTAACACCGCCATGGCCAGCATTGACTCTTTTAGACACTCAACTAGAGGACCTAAAACACCTTTAATCGGATTCATGCAATCCTTTCTGGATCCAGAGTACAATCAAAAAACAAATGGATTTAATAAATAAAAAAAACCATTATCAAAAGAAATTGTTGATTTTGTAACTTTCAGCATTCAATTTGGTAACGAACCAGGCTCTATCAAGCGAAATAGGAGAACTACCTTGTTATTTTCAGAAGGAAAAGTAGATTTTTTATTTTTTTTTTTGGGTGGCATAGCCTGAGAAGGCGAGCTAAGATAAAAGGAAAAAAAGACAAAAATAAAATTGAATCTACGAAACTATCAAACAAAACTACTCTCTAAACCCGAATGTATACTCCCTCCAATGCATCCCGTTCAATGAAAGTCTTGATCTCATCCGGAGGAAATGCCCAATAGTAAAAAATTCTTCAATCCGAGCAGCTCTACGAGTCAGTGCATCCGCCACTTGGTTACCTTCCCGGAAGACATGTCTAATCTCACACCCTTCCACACTACGAAGGACGTGTTTAATCGCCCTAATGATAGGCCAAAATATATGCCTTTGATTCACCACACCATTCAGTAGCCGCACCACTTCCATTAAATCCACATAACATCTAGACAGTTGAACACCGCTTGCCACGGCTAGCTCCATACCAAACCGTAACGCAAGCAGCTCGACTTCGATAATGCCCCTTCGACGAAGCTGTCCATTGCACCCCTTCAACCAAACACCGTCCGAATTCCGAATCACTGCGCCATAGCCTGATAGGCCCTCCTCTCCAAGCACACACCCATCCGTGTGTAAGATCCATCCAGAAATGCCCGCCTGCTTCTAGAAACTAGGCGACTCGTACTGTCCCTCCGAACCCTGACTAGCTCGGACTAAATCGAACAACACAGTCGCTTCGCTTGCTCAATCAAGCCATCCACCTTGGTCCTACTGTCACGAAATATCCTTTCATTCCTCTCCTTCCAAATAACCCATAGATAGACAATAACTGCACCCCCAAGCTTCGGAACTTCCACTCTAACCAATGTCTAACTTCCTCTACACCAATCGACCAAATCTCAGGGCCAACATCAATAACCCCCGGCACCAAACCTCCCGTGCCCAAGCACAATCCAACAAGGCATGTCGACAATCTTCAACCATAACACCACATATGGATCACAACGGCGAAAACGCCATTCGTCTGTAGAAGCGCAGTAAGTTGCATGGGAGCACACCATGCCCAGTCATCCACATCAACAGACCCATCTTGTCCGGAATACCAACCTTCCACATCCAATCCAACCATCACAGCTATCCCTCTCCCCACATAGCCATTTGTAACCTGATTTGATCGAATAGGCACCACTGGAATCACCCAACCAATGCATGACATCCGCGGCGTGCTCTGACAAAATAGGCGCTAGAGACTCTGTAATGGCGCACGAACATCCTCAGTAAGCCAAGAATAAACACATTCGATGTTCCATCGACCCTCTTGCACCACATCCCTGATCTTAAGATTGATATCATTCACATGGACAAAAGGGACTAGCTCCACTAAGCATTCACCTCTCCACCAGGGAGCATAAAATAAAGAACCTGACCCATCACCAATACGAATTCCATACCCTTTCTGAAAAATGTCACCAACCTTATGCAACATCTTCCATACTTTCGTACTTCTATAATGAGTATTCGGAAATAGTCCCTCGCCAAGCCCATATTTATCACGTAAAACCCTCACCCACAATTTGTTGCTGTCGAAAATTGACACCCATATGCGACGACCTAGGAGAGCCAGGTTCATATTTCTTGAACTTCGAAACCCCAGACCACCTTGCTTCTTGCTAGCAGCAACTCGATCCCAGCTGAGGAATTTTATCAATGTGATTACAAACCCCCTGAGGTAATAGGTGCACTTGCATGGGGTATACCGGAATTGCAGCCAATACCGCCCATCCTTTAGTCATTCTCCCCGCTTTATTTAACAAAAACCCGACCAAGAAGAGAGTTTATCTTCCAACTTTTTTAGCAAATAGTCGAAATGAGAGATCTTCATCCGTCCTTGTATGATAGGAAACCCCAAATATTTGCCCAACTCCACTCCAACAGGGATATCCAGATAGTGTTCAAACCATCCCTTCTCCACTGCCGAAGCATTAGAAGAAACAATAACAGCGGATTTAGAGGCACTCATCCGCAGACCAGACCTTGATCCGAACCGCTCTAGCACGTCCTCCATACTGGCCACGCTTCGTTCCAATAAATCAGTGCAAAAGATAAGATCATCGACAAACATTAAATGTGAAACACATATCCCCTCCTGACTCAGACGCATAGGGCACCAGCGGCCAGCCCTAACCTCTTTAAGAATTGTCCGCGAAAGCTTCTCCATAACAATAACGAAGAGATACGGGGACAAAGGATCTCCCTGCCTAAGTCCTCTACCCACTTGAACGTTTCCAATTGGAGAGTCATTCCAAAGAATAGAAAAACTGGATGAACGAACACAAGCCATAATCAATTCCAAGCATCCTGAAGGCAACTCCATTTCTTGTAAGCACTGAAGAAGGAAATCCCAAGACACTGTATCATACGCCTTGGCTAGATCAATTTTCAAAATAGCAGCCCGACATCGAGAGCGCGGCTGCTCAAGGGACGAAACTAATTCTTGCAATAAGATGCCATTATCCGTCGTCCCCCTTCCCGGCAAGAAAGCCGACTGAAATGGGCTAATGTACGTCTGTAGAATAGGTCTTAGCCGCTGGACAAGGATTTTGGTAATAAGCTTAAAGGATACATTGCAAAGCATCAAGGGTCGATACTGTTGAATTGTGGAAGGGGCCGGCACCTTCGGGAGAAGACACATAAATGCATGAGATATACCCTCGGGAATGCAACATGAGCTCGCGGTCTCAATGATCATATTCACAACTGGCATTTTCAATTCCGCCCAATATTGTTTATAGAACCCAGCCGGGTAGCCATCTGGCCCAGGTGCAGCACAATATCGCATGGACGTAAGAGCCTTCTCCACATCCTCTTCCTCAACAGCGCCTTTTAACGCCAATTTTTAAACATCGGACAACGGAGACAATCGTAGAAGCTCTTCCCCGGCCTCAACTTCATGACGTCGAGCAAACATCTCCGCATAATACGATATAACATGCTTATGCAAAAAATACTGCCTCATCTCCCATTCATCATTAATCTGCAAACCATAAATCCTACCATGCTGACGATAAACCTGGGTTTTCGTATGAAAGTACTTGGTATTCCGATCGCCCAACTTAACCCATCTATCCCTCGACTTTTGATACCACAACATCTCTTCCTGCTTTAAAATATCCTCCAGCTCACACATCAATTCCCCTTCCAATCTTTTCAACCAAGCAGAATCTACTGAAACTAGCCTTTTCTTGATGCCCATAATCCTATTCTTAAGTTTTCTCTTGCGATCTCGAATATTCCCAAATACAGTGCGATTAAATTCCAAAGATTTAACCTGAACATGGTCCAAAAGCTCTTGAAAATTTCCACCAACACTTGCCACACTATCATTAATGACCGACGCATAACTGTTATGTAAGCCCAATGCTGCTTCCCAATGAAACGGCCGCGGTCCTGCACCAACAACATGGTCACCACATACAAGCTTCAACGGACAGTGACCCGAACCCATGCGATGCAAGTGGAGAATCCTACCCTCCTCAAATTTATTCAGCCATCCCAAGTTCGACAGGCCTCTATCAAGTCGCTTACTGATCCATCTCCCACCTCCGGCCATTCTAGACCATGTAAAAGTCGGCCCCACTGTGTTAACACCAACCAGTTGACAAGCATCAACAGTACCCCGAAATTCCAATGCACTCTCTACCAAAAAGACACCACCTTGAACTTCCGCCTCTTCCATAATCTCATTCCAATCCCCCATGATGACCCATGGTCCATCAATAACTCCTGCTAATCGCTCCAAGTCCCGCCAGTTGTTCTTCCTTCTCTGATAATTAGGCGCTGCATAGATAGCCGATGCCAGCCATCTCACCGCACCTTTAGTAAGCTCCACCGTAATTATTCTATCTTGTACTTCAAATAGCCTGACTTGGTAGCTCACCGCCATCGATTTAAGAATCCAGAGACCACCACCTATTCCCTGAGACTCTTGAATCTCAACCGGGCAATATCCCATTCCAACAAAGAAACTACGATCCCTGACAAAAGGGCCCCTAGGTTCCAAAATACACAGAAGATCCAGCTTATGTTCCCAGATCAACTCCCCCATCCACCGTTGCGTCGTTCGACTCATTAGATCACAAACATTCCACACTATGATAGAAAAGTCCTTAAATTCCATAATCATAATAAAAGATAATATGAACTACTAAACCCAACTATGAGCTCTCATCCCTGGCATCCGCCCAACACTCACTCTCTCGAGTGTCCATATCATCACGATTCTGAAGAGGGTCCTCAGACTGAGCCCGAAAGAGGAGAAATTTATTGCCAGCCAAAATATTGCTGTGTAATCCCCCCCCCCCCCCCCCCGGTAGCAACGCCGTCCTCAGAATCCTCCAAACCCTCATCCTCTTACAGACGAGGCCGCTTCAGGCTAGAGGAGCCTGCCTGTAAGCGCACCACCCCGCCTTCATACGGAACCAAAGCTAACCCATGCACCCCGCCTGATATATCCCCTTGCCCTTGCAGATTAGGCATAGTGGGACTCCCTCGCACATACTGTTCAGGAACGAAAGGTTCAGACACCACTTCTTTTCCTTTATCCCCATGTTTTGTCCTGTCCACCCCAACAGGAGGAGGCGATTGCCTTGCCGCAGCCTCATCCTTTGCCCGATGTTGTCTTGGCTTACGGTTACCACGCCTGGCCACCGTAAGCCAATCCCCATAGACCGGCTCAACTTCCTTAGAATTCACTTCCCCCATCCCCACATCACCTGCAAATCTTTCTGATTTCCACCCTCCACTCCCTGCTCAACCACTCCCGTCGCCACAGTATCCCTTGTATTTCCCTCCCTATCAGCCCCATCCGCCTGCACCATAGTACAATCCTTGGCAGAGTGACCATAACGTCCACAAGTGGTGCATAATAGATGCAACCCTTCATACAAAATAGGTATCCACTGATCATTAACCATGATTTTCCCAGTCACGGGTTTTGTTAAATCAAGAGCAACACAGACTCTAGCAAACCTCCCATTCGACTTATCTTGCGTGCAGGATTCAAACTTGATGACCTCCCCTATCCCGGACGTCAATGCCCAAAGGATATCTTCCCAAAACCTATGCATAGGCAAGCCATTCATCCGCGCCCAAACCAACGTCTAAATTACCTGGGTGGATTTCGGATCAAATTCCCGCGACCACGGCATGATGGCAAAATAACGATCAAAGAGCATCCACGGACCCCCATTGATTACCTTTTCCCTGTCGGACATCAATTCAAACTGTGCTATGAAACAACCGAATCCAACATCAATCAAAGTCATGTTGCCCTCCGGTTTCCACATTCGTTTCAGCTAATTGCTTAACACCAAATAACCTACATTGCCCCCCCCCCCCAGCAATTTGAGCACTAAAGCATCGTCCCATGCCATGCCCCCCTCACGATCAATGGATTTGTAAATGATAAATTTCGGTAACAACGATTATCTCCTACGTAAGTCTTCGTAATCAGTTGTTCCGTAATCAGGTCTCTCCTCTTCCTCACCACATTGCTCGGTTGCACTCTCCTACCCAGGATGTCCGCAAAAGAGGGGGGACAGCCGCCGGGATCATGGACACCATGATTCGCAGGGCCCGAAGACTCGCAAGGACTCACAGGACGCGCAGAAGAAACCCTAGGATGCATATCAATTAGTAGGCTTTGGTTAGGGTGCAGAGACTTATGTCTCTTGATGTACTGTGGCACATCCAAGCCATTGATGAAATGTTGAAATCAATGGCTAAGATTAATACAAAGGGTACTATTGTAATTTCAAAAAGATCCAAATGATCTCTATTCACTTTTCTCAATTCTAATGCTCGTACATCTCTCTCCCTCATAATATTAGTTTTTCTTTTCGGAATTTCTAAAATTTGATAAGTTATTTAGATTGCTTGTATCGAGTACGTAGATTTTCATATAAAGAATGTCAAAACCCGAGTTCGTTTGAGAAAGTTAGAGTTATTTGAAGTTCACTGCGATATTAAAAAACGTAGCCTTCACATTTCAGCAACAGTTAGGGGTGGGCGTCGGGTCGTGTTTGGGGGGTTCAGGTTAGTCGGATTCGGGTTAATCGGGTTCGAGTAGAAAAATAAATTACCCGTCCATTACCCGATATTGGTGGGTACCCGATATGTCGGGTACCCCATCGGGTCGGGTACCCACTTCGGGTACCCACTCTTTTTTCTTAAAAAAATAAAGAAAAACCTTTTTTTAAAAAAAAACAAATTATTAAAGAAACTTTGATAAATTCAATAATCACCATCATGATTTACAATTTATAAATTAATAAGAATGAGGACATACTGATTCATTAACGAATAACAAACAAGAATTGACTAATAATATTTCGAAAAAAATAGGGATCGAGATTTTACCCTTTTAGTTTGCATAAAATTATGTAATTAGAATTTAGAAATACTAAAAAACAAATACTCTCTAAGTTGTGGGGAAATTTTTTTTTTAAAAAAAAGATAGACATTTTTTTAATAAATAAAAATAAAATAATATTTTTTTTAAAAAAAAAAGTCGGGTAATTCGGGTACCCGATCGGGGAATTCGGGTTCATTTGTAAAACCCGATACCCAACCCGATCTACTAATTTCGGGTTCGGGTACCCGACTTCGGGTTTTTTCGGGTTCGGGTACCCAATCCAATCCCACTATTTTTCGGGTTCGGGTTGGGTACCCGATTAACCCGCCCCATTTGCCCACCCCTAGCGGCAGTGGCTTTGCAATTCAGCGACGGGAGCTTTACAATTCAGCGACACAGATTATGCATTTCAGCGACATAGCCTATACAACATAGTTTTTGTGACAAAGTTCAAATGGCTCTAACTTTTTCAAATGAGCTCAGATTTGGACGTTCTTTATATGAAAATCTATCTACTCAACGCAAGAAATTTAAATATCCTATCAGATTTTATAAAGCCTAAACAGATAAATATCATATTTTTAAAATAACCAGAATAAGATACCCTTTCATTTGAAAATTTGATACTTATCTATTTATAATTTCAAAAATTTAATAGGAAATTTAGATTCCTGGCATCGAGTAGGTAAATTTTCATATAAAGAATGTCAAAATTC
Organism: Hygrophila difformis; assembly: GCA_030278955.1. Classification (NCBI taxonomy): domain Eukaryota; kingdom Viridiplantae; phylum Streptophyta; class Magnoliopsida; order Lamiales; family Acanthaceae; genus Hygrophila; species Hygrophila difformis. Next base: position 21,995,865 of record JAOANR010000009.1, read on the forward strand.
GAGTTCATTTGAGAAAGTTAGAGCCATTTGAAGTTTATTACGATTTTCAGAAACACGACCTTCACATTTCAGCGATGGTGTCTATGTAATTCAGCGACGGAGGCTTTATAATTCAGCGATGGAGGCTTTATAATTTAGCGACGTAGCTTATGCATTTCAGTGACGTAGCCTATATAACAAAGTTTATGCGACAAACTTCAAATGACTCTAACTTTCTCAAATGACCTCAGATTTGGACGCTCTTTATATGAAAATCTATTTACTCAATGCAAGGAATTTAAATATCATATCAAATTTTAGAAATTCTAAATATGTAAATATCATATTTTCAAAATAATGAACATAAGATGTCTTTTCTTTTGAAAATCTGGTATTTATCTATTTGGAATTTCTAAAATTTTATAGGAAATTTAGATTCCTTGCATCGAGTAGGTAGATTTTCATATAAAGAACGTCAAAATCCGAGTTCGTTTGAGAAAGTTAGAGCCATTTGAAGTTCAATACAATTTTCAGAAACACAACCTTTACATTTCAGCGACGGTGGCTGTGTAATTCAGCGACGGAGCCTTTACAATTCAGCGATGGAGATTTTACAATTCAGTGACATAGCATATGCATTTCAGCGATGTAGTCTATACAACAAAATTTATATGACAAACTTCAAATGGCTGTAACTTTCTCAAATGAGCTCGGATTTGGACGTTCTTTATATGAAAATCTATCTACTGGATTCAAGGAATCTAAATATCCTATCATATTTTAGAAATACAAAATAACCAAATAGAAAATGTGAGGAATGAAAGACTGACGAGTGAAATAGATAAATAAAGATAATTTCTCTATTATTATGCCATGAATTGTGTTAAAAGAGAGCTAACTTATATAAATTTTTTATATGATCTTTATTTAAGGATAGAAATCACTAAATTGATTTTGTGAATGATTTTATTACTAAAGATATGATTATTTTTGTTTGACAACTCCACCCTTTTTATTTTATAGCCATTGGATATTTTTGTATGGTTGAGATGATTTGTCTTGATGTACTACCATTCACATTGGTAGTACCATAACCATTCCCCAATTAGTTTTCCCTCTTCCGAAGGCAATTAGATTTAGAAAAAAAGAAACAAAATATTTTCAATATTTATTGACTAAAATTGTCACTGATACAAATGAAAAAGCAATTAGAATAAAAGAAATAAGGAAAAAAGTACCTCGATGGTCATACAAATTAATTAACGAGTTAGAACATCAACTGGGAGAAGAGCAAGAAGACATACCAGTAGAACATCAAATTCGTTTAAGAAAATCCAAACGTATAGTAGTTTTTACTGATAACAAGGAAAGTAATATTTTCGATCAAACAAATGAAATAGCTTTGATAAGATTTTCCCCACAATCCGACTTTCGGCAAGGCATAATCAAAGGTTCTATGCGGGCTCAAAGGCGTAAAATAAAAACGGCTCAAATACGATTTTCCCCACAATCCGACTTCATCAGCACCTGTTGAATGTAGATGTTTTGTGATTATTATATTTTTATCTGTAATTAACTCTAATGAATACTGATCACTCTTCAGTGGATATAATAATATAGCACTCAACCGTAATCACCAACATCCACTCGTTCTCACAAGTTACATCATCATCAAATAATTCACTACTATTTTCCCTGCTTCCTTTGATTATACACAACACACCCACACAAACATCTCTAGCGGCCTCAGGACTTCTGTCCTGATTTACTAAACAAACAAACCCATAAATAACTAAAATCCCTTAATGGGTTGTGCAAGAAAACATAAGAAATATCACCAACAAAGCCTTTTTCACTCTCACTCACCACAAAATTGGGTACGAAATAGTGCAAGAAACACGTAAGTCGGGCCATTTTGCTTTTAAAGCAAGAGAGAGAGAGAGAGAGAGAGAGAGAGAGAGAGAGAGAGAGAGAGAGAGAGTGAGTATGACCATTTTCAGAAGGGGAACCAACACGACAAAGGAGTGAGTATGACCATTTTCAGAAGGGGAACCAACACGACAAAGATATTTCACTAGGGTAAAATGCACTTACAAATTTGGGGGTGACAACTGAATACAATGCAATTTCAAAATACAAGTAATCCACAATAATGTTTTGACTCACTTCTTTTGTATAGTTCTCGCGATTGTCTTCTTCATTGCATTTGCCCTTTCTGCAACTCACCCAAAAAGGATATAATGCCATAGTTGTTAAGATCTCGATCCTGATTTTAGGATCTTACGATTTTACGATCACACCTCTATAAAACGATATCGATCCTTGTAGGATCTTAAAATTACTAAGATCTGGATGAGATCCCGTTCTTGATCGAAAAATGTTACGTTCTTATGGTCATACTCCCTTAAGCACTTCTACAATCATACGATCATACCATCTTGAACGCATAAAATTTTTGTAAGATTTTATGATTTAGGATCAAAGTAACTTATTTTCTTTAATTTTAAACTTAAGAACTTATACTCCTTACGTATGATGTGTAAAAAAAAACATAATATGTATGTATACGGAAATATTTTATGTTTTAATTGTGATGTTTTTTTACTGTATTCTATTACTCTCTCCATATCAAACAGTTTTTTACATTCCCACATTTCACGCAAATTAATGCGCATTTTTAACTATTAATAACTTAAGTTTGGTACAAGTAAAAATTCTAAAAGTTCAATATTTAAAAACTACACGACGAGACGAATCTAATAAGATCTCACTTGACTATATTTTAACTTATATAATTATAATAAAACTTTAAGTGAAAGTCTGTGTGTGAATAGTGTCAACTATTCCAATGTCAAAATCTTTTTGATACGGAGGGAGTAATTAACTTGCAAGATTTATAAACAAACGAAATAATACTTTTACTTGTTAGTATGTATAATTGAGTTTATCCATTATTACAATTTCATAAGATCTTAGGATCCCAATTCGATGCTGCGATTCCGATCTTACAAAGAAAAAAACAATCTCATATAAAATCTCAATCTTAACAACCTTGTGTAATGCAGAATTGATCAAATTCTTAGGTATAGAATTTTAATGACTTTAATCATAGTCATAATTGATACTTCAGAGAGTGACTCATCCATCCGATTATAGGATCTCAATCTTAACATCCCTGAGTAAACTCACTCATCCGTCCGATTATCATACAACAAATATATATCGAGAGTCTAGACTTAATACAGTATATCCTTGAATTCAGAGAAATGGTACTGAAAATACCCCCAACAGATTATCATTAATATTGTACTTTGAATGGAAAATTGAGTAAAAAAAAAAAAATCAATCTTCACTCGTAACTTATAAAATAGATCTGACAATTGTTCAAGCAGGTTTCCACAGGTTACTCTCTTATAGTACTAAACATTTCAACACACTCAAAACCATCTCCAACTGGCCAACCTACCACCAGATGCATCAAGTCGAACTGCTCTTTATGCTTGCAGCTCAACCTCAGTTGCTGGCAGAAGTGCCGGCCTTATCACTTCATCTTCCTTTGGAGGATGGATTGTTACCAGATCTGGCAGAGGAGTTGTAGGGCCAAATTTCCCTTTAGGATCCCAGTCAAGCATGATCTTGACCTTGATACCGAGCACTCCCTGGAACAAACACAAATAATATCAAGTTCAACAGATAGCACATACCATTGAATCAAAGAAACAGAAATTTTAAAACCATACCTGTCTGAGGAGAACGTGCCTGACAGCAGAGTCTATGTACTCCTTGACAGGTTGACCAGATGAGATCATATACCCATCCTTAAATTTCATGGACTTGGCACGTTGAGCCCTAAGCTTTCCACTGACAATCACCTGTGATTGCAAATGTATTTTGTCGGTAAAATAGTAAAGAGTTCATCTAAATAATGGAGGCAATGAAAAGATGTTCGCTGACTACTAACCTCACATCCCTTGGCTCCACTCTCCATAACAAACCTCAGTACACCATAGCATGCACTGAAATGAATGAACAAAATACACAACATGTAAGATTATTTCTACCATATACCCAACAAAAAAAAAAGAAAAAAAAAAGAAAAAAAAAAAAGAAAGATGGAAAGAAAGAAAAGAAAAGAAAAAAGAAAAACAAAGCCAATCATACAGCATTCTCGCCAGCATTTTGCAAATGAACACACAATTATTATAGATCAGAAGTCATTTATGATACATTTTTAACAGAGATAGAATTCGTACAAAACATCATGGATAAAACCCTTGATGTAACCATAACATATGTCTAATAAACTTATTCGAATGAAGATCACAACCACTTGAAAGACAATAACAGAAGTTTGAATATTCTTTTAAGGGATCTTGGCTTGGTAAATGCTTGAAGAAATCTCCAGCAGGAGATCTTCAACGAAATAATTAATCATGTACCTTCTCCATTACAATTACATGAAAAACAAACATAACTTCATGATACAGAATGGAGAAATCTAGTTGTTTTAGTCATCATCCGACACAAACATTGGTATTGAAGCACCAGTGTTGCTTTGTGGATGACCTTATTACCTAAATTCAAGCCACCAGCCATTTCAAATAAGTGATAAACCATTTAACCAGAGTAATTACTCCTACAGCCAGTAGGTTAGCATATATATCCAACTCAGTGAATGGTGGCCTGTATACAGTTAGTTAGATCTGAGTAAACATAATTAAGATCCTAGCAAAAACACAAGACAGCGGCACACAAACTTAAGGTAAATTGACAATTTTGTTTTACTCAATGCGGCTCAAGAACAACAAATTCAAACAAGACGCTTCACTGGATGATTTGAAAATCCCCCAATAAAAGCACATACATTTCTAACCATTTTCAGTAAAAAACCAGAAGGCAAGTAGCAAGTTAATTAATTACCGTCTGACAGCAAGGCCACCAAGCAATTTGTATCTAAGGGATTCGGCCTGGGCAATGGCACAAAGCCCCCTATTGTTAACTTTCTCAGCATACAACTCTACACTGTTTTCAGGAAACTTAAACCTTTTCTGCACCACGGAAGTCAGCTCTCTGATCCTCCTCCCCTTCTCTCCTATAGAAAATTTTTTCAATAAAAAATTATTTAATAAAACATGAAAATTGAACAAAACAATACTTCCTTGTATATCAATCATATAAACGTTGTTCTTGGCTTTTAGCACGCAAAGGTGCATGATCGGCAAATTCACTTCAGGAAAAATAGCTCGCGAAGTAACATAAAGAAAGAAATTACGAAAAATGACGTCAAACAGTTACCGAGGACGTTCTGGGTACGTGTGGCGCGGATGATAATCTCAGTCCTCATAGGGGTAACCCTTACTTCTACACCCGAATATCCATCCTCCGCCAGCTCCCGTGTCAGGACCTCGTTCAACTCCGCAAAGAACACCCCATCCGCCACAAACTGTATTCCATCGCATTACAGTTCATTAGAACACAGGATAAAATACTTAAGGAAATTGCAATTGTATAAGAGGAAGAACCTTTCGCTTTTTGCTGATCTGAGTAGTCGCCATTTTCTAGTTGGTTAGCGATCTGCAGAGCTGTGCGCGAGAGATTGAGAGAACTGCAGCAAACCCTAGATGGAAATCAGGGCTTTTATACGTATATGGGCCTCATTACTTAGAAGGGCCAGGCCCACGAGTGACATGTAAATTTGTTCTTTAAAAACCATAATTTGATTATGGGCCCGTTTGGTTTCTACATTTCCAACTGTATTTACTTATTCATTCTTATTTTATTTTAGGGAGGAATGCTTGGGATAGCAATCGAGGCACGTGATTCTCAATAGATTAGGTGTTTGATTTCCAACTTGTTCCTTTATTCATTTCCTTTGTCCCTGGATTTTCACCATTTTTTTTAACTTGTATAAACTGTTCAGCAAAACAAATTGTGAAAAGCCATTGGAAACTCTCAAATGGTTTCAATTTTTGAGTTTACCTTGCCAAATTTCATGAAAATTTTTTAAGGGAAGATGAAAAGGGGATTGAATTACTTCTTCGTTGAATTTATATGATACATATTTTTATTTTTAGTAATTGACAATTTATATTGTATACATAAGACTTATTTAAAACATAATATTCTTAACTTACGTGATATGATTTTATGAAATTAACAAGATTGATTTACTAATACTAGTAAATAATCCGTCGAGACTCGACGGACATAACTTTATATTTTATATAATATATATTTATATTATATAAAGTAATAATATAGATTATATTCCGAGTAATGAAAAATGTATAATGATTTTTTTTATATATTCAAAAGATAGATGCATATGATAATATAATTTAATTATTTTTAAAACTAACAAAGAAATTATAGCTTCCGTGGCTTGTCCAACACGAACATAACATATCAATAAAAATAACTATTAGAAAATAATATTTTTATTGATCTGAAATTTAAATTAAGATAAAATAAAATTTAAAAATAAGTATGAAGCATAATATGAAAATTTTCTAACAATTTGCTGAAAATTTCATTGGTGAAAATCTCATTGATATGGGCTAGTATAACACTATCTTTTAAATGTTTGAATTTGAATGGTGCAGTTTATATTTGTATACGTACTTTAAAAAATTACCGCTATAGGATTACCCGTAGAGTTTATAAGAATATAATCCGAAAATGTCACATCTCTAAAATCAATACCCGCTTTATCATCACCTACATCAACTATCTATTTTGTAAATTTTCTGTCATATATAAATTTCATTGTAAATAACAATTCTTGTGGTATCTTGAGTTAATCATTCTTAATTGCATATTAATACTTTTAGCCACATCTTGCTAGTGACACGAAATATTACAACATAACTGTTCATGACTAAAAACTGGTTTTGGAAGATAAAATCTGACATTCTTTAAAGATTGACATTAACTTTTGTTTATAATCATAGCAAAACAAACTGTGAGTGATAATTTTCTCATCTTAATTCGAATCAAAAAATTGGTTAAATAAAATAGGCTCGTAATAATTCTACCAATTAAGAATTTTCCACTTTCATGGTTTCCCAAAAATTAGTTTAACCCCAACTATCTAATTCTCATCTTGGTTAGTATCAACCTACTTCCATTACATAATTTATTTGATGGATATATATTCCTAAGAAGCATGACTATGCAACCCTCATTCAATTATATTTCATCATTCAGTAATCCAGAACAATTGATTGTGTTTAGATATTCCAGTAAAAATAATTCATTGGCATTATCTATGATTTCATCCCTTTGACAAATATTGTTAATTGATTGTAGTAGAGAGGCATTGATGTTTTGGTGGCTGTGAACTCACATGTGTTTTTGTGGGAATAAAACATATTATTTCTATAAAAAAAATTGTTAAAACTGATATATAGATATATATACATTTTAATTTGCAGACATACGTTCCATGATTTAATTATTGATTGTAGCAACAATCTCATTGGTAGGGGTTAATATATAAAAAATTTTGGATTTGAAGCGGTGCAGTTTATATTTGTATAGTACTCTCAATAATTGCCGCTACAGAATCTCGCGTAGAGTTTATAAAATTATCATCTGGAAATGTCACATCTACTTGTACATCTTCAAGATTAATACCAGCTTTACCAATTACCATCACGTATATGAAGTATTCATTGTGCAAATTTTTACCACATATAATTTTCATTGTAAATAACATTTCTTATAGTATCTTAAGTTAATCCATCTTAATTACTATTAATACTTCGAGTCCCCTCTTTACAGTGACACGAGATATTGCAACATACAACTGACATGGGTGAAAACTGATTTTTGAAGATAGAGTCTAACCTTCTTTAAAGGTTGACATCTACTTTTTTTTTGTCATAGTAAAACAAACTGCGACCGATATTTTTTCCTCTGAAATCGAATGGAGAATTTGGTTAATTCAGGCTCATAATCATTCTACTAATCAAGAATTTTCATACCAAATATTGAGCTTTGTTTTAATGAGAAGAGAGTTTAAATAATTTTCTGATGTAAGTTTTTTGCAGGTAGAATTTTCGTCACAATCTAGTAGAATACCAAATCTAGAATGTGCAGTCATACCTCTTGAAATGAGTAAGGGTGTTATTCCATTGGATGCTACAGACAGCACAATATTACATCTACCATGAAGGGATAAACATAATATTTTCTAGATAAATTATCGATAAATGTCTTGTCAGTTCCACAACGTAAAGAAAAAAATTAATCAACACTCATCACTATCAACTATAGACATTGTATTATTATAAACATTCTTCTTATCATTAATCAACAAAGGTTATAACTTAGCATGATATGCTTTCATTTCTTCCTTATTATAATATGTCTCTTCTAGTATCAATAGATTATTTGTTTCAGACGTTAAAACTTCATTTAATACCGGCATTTCAGAGAAAATTTTCAAAGTTATAGAATTTGCATCAATTAGCCTTTCAATATGAACTTACTTTGATCATTCACAATCACAATTGTCTGAGTATTTATTTTTTTGTCAATTACAAATATGTTAAAATAAAGATTAATGAATTACATTATCCGTTTTTTAAGTGTTACACTTTCCCTTTTTGGGTGTTTGGAAATAAGTGTTACATTACCATATTTGAAATATTTTGAAGGTTAATAATTTTTACTAATTATACTTAAATTATTAATTTTTTATATTCATTAAAATAAAACACAAAAGTAATAAAGTCAAGTCTGACTTATTTTATTTATTTAATTACTTCAACTAAATAAATTTTATTAACTTACCCTAAATCTTGCCTATTGTTACACTTATTATAAAATGGAGGGAGTATTTCTTAAAAAATATTACCTCCGTCGCACTCAAAGTGACTCATTTTGACTTTTTAATATTGTTTATTGATCAACTTTGATCTAATGTATTCGTAATTATATACGAAAAAATATAGTCAAATTTGGTCTTGTTAGATTTGTCTAATCATGTAGTTTTAGAATATATATATTTTACATAATTTTTATATATGTACATTTTAAGATATTAAATGTTAAACAAATGTATTGGACGATGTGTCCAAAAGTTTTGAGAAATAAATAATGTGATAAACGGAGTAGATTGAAAAAAAATTAAATTTTCCACTTTTAAGCTATCGCAGCCCGAATTCGGCCAAATTGGCTAAATTTAGGCCCAAAATCCTTCTAATAAATGTGAAAATCTAAAATTGATAATTAAAAAATGCAAAAATTTATAAAAATTTGAAATTTGAAATGAAGACACCACATTAAATGTAGGATGAGTTGTTCACTAATGCTTTAATATATATAGATGATAGATTTTATACACGATAGACTAAAATCTATAATGAATAAATAAATAAATGCGAAAATCTAAAATTAGTAAATAAAAAATGCAAAATAATATAGATAAAATAAAATATGCAAAATTTAAAATTTTAAATATTTCAAATCTATTTTTTTTTGTTACACAACCTGAGAAGGCGAGCTAAAGAGAAACGAAAAAATAAAAAAAAGATGAAATCTAATAAAACAATTCAACTCCCTACTCCCTCAACATGCTTACGTCCGTGCATACTCCCTACCCTCCGCATCTCGCATGCACAAGGTATAGATCTCATCAGGCGGAAACGCCCATGTCGTATAAAACTCCTCGCTTTGCGAGCCAATCCATCTGCGACCTGGTTTCCCTCCCGCAAGACATGCCGGATCCTGCAATTCTCCATGCCCCGTATACCCTCCCAGACCTCATTGATCAACGGCCATAATCGGTGCCGTAGCTGCGCATCCCCTGTCACCAAGTTGTAAGCCTCTAAGAAGTCAACACAGCACGCTCCAATGTCCAACCCTTCCTCCTTTGCCCACTTCAGCCCCTTCCACATCGCCATCAGCTCAACCTCCACAATGGGGCGAGCCCCACACTGCCCACTACAGCCCCCGTGCCAGCTCCCGTCATCCCCACGCACCACAGCGCCAAACCCCGACTGGCCAATGTCCTGCAACACACAGCCATCGGTGTGTAAAATCCATCCCACCACTCCCCGTGGCTTCCAACTCACCCAGCGAACAGGTCTCGCTGCGTTCAGCTTCTCCCGACTTCGCTCCAACGCCATTGCCAAGTGAAAACCCTTGCGAACCACATGCTCCACACTGCTAATCTCCCCTCGAAAAACCCTACCATTCCGTTCATTCCAAATCGTCCAAACTGCTGCAATAAACCTACCCTTCCCCGCATACACCGCCTGCCGAAGCCACTCTCTCGCTCCCTGCTCACCAGTCCCGCCAGCATTCAATAGATGTTGCAGCCCCCATCGGTTCCACACATCCCCCACCCAGCCACAATGAAAAAACAAGTGCTTCCAATCCTCATCCGCCACCCCACACAACACGCACATGGCCGAAGCACTTAACCCCCGGTTGAACCGCAACACGTTGCATGGCAACGAATTATGACATAGCAGCCACAAAAATAGTCCCATTTTCTCCGGAATCCATGTTTTCCAAAACCATGTCCATCCCTCACCTTCGCTTGCCGCATTCCGTAACCATTGATATCCCGACTTAACCGTATAACACCCTTTAGGGTCTCCCCACCAATGCATAATATCCCTCGAGTGCTCGGAAATATGCGGCACTGGCTTCTCCAATATACTCCTTCTCATCTCCTCCGATAGCCAAGAATAGATATCCCGCAGCCGCCACCTACCATCCTCTATCACATCTCTAATCTGAAGGTACATGTCATTGTAGTGCACAAAAGGTACTTTTGTAGCTAGACACTCTCCATCCCACCACGGCACATACCATAACGAGCTCTCGCCATTGCCCACTCTAACCCCAAATCCCTTTTCCAACACCCTACTCACCTTACACAGGTTCTTCCACACCTTGGATCCCCTGTAGTGCGCCCCAGGAAAACACCCCCTCTCCAACCCATACTTATCCCGCATCATCAGTACCCATAGTTTTGTGTCACTAGTAAGTAATTCCCATAAAGGCTTACCCAATAATGCCAGATTCATCTCTCTTGCCGGTCTAATACCCAAGCCCCCTTCCCGCCTAGGCCGACTTATCACATCCCATTTTACAAGATGCAGTCCCCGACCCTCCACTCCCTTCCATATCCATCTCCCAATCCTCTTATCAATTTCGTTACAAACCCCCTGCGGCAATAGGTGTAGCTGCATAGTGTAAACAGGCATTGTCGCAAGCACAGCCCGTGCTTTGGTCACCCTCCCCGCCTTGTTCAACAAAAAACTAGACCACAAATTGAGCTTGCCTTCCAATCGGCGTATTAGTTCGTCGAAGTGAGCTGCTCGGACCTGTCCATGAATTATAGGGAACCCTAAATACTTCCCAAGTTCCGTCCCCATATTGATGTTTAAGTACTGATGAATCCATTGGCTCACCACAACCGCCACACCTGCTGAACCTAAGGCCGTAGATTTCGCTGCATTCATCTTGAGCCCCAAGCGCGACCCAAACCGCTTCAGCAGCTCCCCCATACTCCTTATACTTTCCTCTTCGCACACCGCACAAAATATTAAATCATCCGCGAACACGAGATGAGACACCCCCATGCCCCCAGGACGAAACACTACAGGCTTCCAACGGCCAGTTTCCACTTCATTGGAAATAGCTCGAGATAGTTTTTCCATAATGATAACAAATAAGTAAGGCGATAATGGATCACCTTGTCTCAAACCCCGCTTAGCCTTGATATCCCCAATAGGAGACCCGTTCCATAAGATCGAGAAGCTTGCAGACTCGACGCATCTCATAATCAGCTCAATGCATCCGCATGGCAACTCAAGTTCGTGCAAACAACTTCGCAAAAAATCCCACCTCACAGTATCATAGGCCTTGGCGAGATCAATTTTGATAATGACCGCCTTAGAGATCGATCTTGGACTTTCTATGAATGCCACCATTTCTTGCAACAATAACCCATTGTCCGTCGTACCTCTGCCAGGCAAAAAAGCAGCCTGCGATGGGGATATATTCTCACACAGTATAGGTCTCAACCTCTTGACGAGCACCTTCGTAATGATCTTGAACGCCACATTACACAACATGAGAGGCCGATACTGCTGTATAGATGTCGGCACCCCCACCTTGGGCAATAGGCACATATAATCATGTGCAAAACCCTCCGGGAACGACCTAGCATCCGAAGCCTCCCTCACCATTTTCACCACGTGATCCTTGACTATCTCCCAATAATCTTTGTAAAATCCGGTTGGGATCCCATCCGGACCCGGTGCTGCCAGCGGCCTCATGGACTGAACCGCCAGCCTGATTTCCTCCACCGTGACCTCTTCCTCCAAAGGCCCCCTCTCCAATTCGCACACCGGAGGGAGTGGAGGCAGCTCCTCCCCCAACGCCTCCTCCTCATGCGCCGAGTACATGCCTGAGTAGTAATCAATCACATGCTGCTGAAGCACATCCTGCTGCGTTTCCCACTGGTCCCCAATCTGCAGGCCATAAATTCTGTTGCGCTTCCTGTGCACTTTGGTTTTTGCATGAAAATAGCGGGTATTTCTATCCCCACCTTAATCCACTTGTCCCTTGCTTTCTGAAACCACAATACCTCTTCTTGTTCCAGAACCAACTCCAACTCTTGCTTCAATTCCACCTCCAGCCTTCGAAGATTAGCAGAATCTACTCTGCGCAAACATCGCTCCACCCCAATGATGCGATTCTTGAGCTTCCTCTTACGGTCTCTAATATTGCCAAAGACATTCCGATTGAATTCCATAGATTTCTCTCGCACCAGGTTCAGAAAGCCTGCCAACTCACCCCCACACTCCTCATTGCACTGTTGAACCACCTCCACATATTGAGGATGCAGTCCCCAGGCCGCCTCTCATCTAAATGGACGCCCTCCCGCCAATAGCACCTTCTCCCCACACATAAGCTTCAACGGGCAATGATCCGACCCCATTCTAGGTAAATGTAGCACCCGCCCTTCTCCAAACATATTACTCCACCCCAGATTACCGACACAACGATCCAATCATTTACTAATCCTCCTTCCTTCCCCCGCCATACGCGACCACGTGAATTCCGAGCCAGCAGATGGAATGTCAATCAAATGGCAATCATCCAACACCTCTCTGAACTCCGCGGCTCGATCCGCCAGGTAGACACCCCCCTGAACCTCCGCCCCCGCCACAATCTCATTCCAATCTCCAAGCACCACCCATGGCCCCTCAACCATGCTAGAAAGACTACGCAGCTCCGCCCAATTATCCCGCCGCCTCTGATAATTCGGCGCAGCATAAATAGTCGTCATACTCCATTGACTCGCCCCTTTCGACAGCTCCACCATCACCATCTGATCCCTATTATCCACCACCCTGACACCACAGTCCAAGTTATTCCACTGAAGCACCCATAAACCGCCCCCCATACCTATCGACTCTTGAACAACTATAGGAACATACCCCAGCCTAGCAAAGAACGCTCTCACCCTTGCAAATTCCCCTCTAGGCTCCATAATCCCCAACATGTCCGGTTTACCTTCCCTCACCAAGTCACCCACCCAACGCTGTGCCGTACGACTCATAATACCACACACATTCCAAACAATAGCTGAAAAATCCTTAAACTCCATAAGAAAACATAGGACACTTAGAAACCGACCACCCCCTATTGCCGAGGCTCCTCATCAACCGACCAATATCCCTCCTCTCGCGTATCCATGTATTGCAAAGCATCTTCCTCCCCATTAGTCAGTAAAAGCTTATCTCCTACATCCCCCACAGGCCCTGCGTCCTCCTCACCATCTCCCTCACTTTCCTGTAGTACATGAAACGCCCCAGAGTGCGGACTTTCCTCTCTCCTGGGCCTTTTGACCCCATGCACTTGCACCCTTGCTACCCCCTACCCTTATCCACGGGCACTATCTCCATCCCAGAATGTTGTACTCCCTCGTCATTCCCAGCTTGCCCAGTAGCCCCTTCCATGCCCTCCTTAGTAGGTTGGCCTGACTTGACTTCCCCCTCCCTATCTTTTTGCACCCCCCCCCCCCCTGAGGATTCAGCCTTGGCGCTAGAGTGATCCTCCACCTGCGCTCCCCTACCCGGCCTTCTTGGAAATCGATTTCGCCTCCGCACCACCTTAAGCCAATCCCCATAGGCTGGTTCCGATTCCTGAGTTGCATCCCCAGCATCGGCCTCACTCCTTGCTCGATCAGTCATCACCTTATCCACCCCCAAGTCTCCCCTCCAGAGGGCCCTTCCTGCATCGGTACCTCCTTCACCGGGTCCGCTGCCTGTTGTCCCCTCAATGCCCCCGCATCCGTTCCTGTAGGAATCTTAGTACAGTCTCTATCGAAGTGCCCATAACATCCACACTTGGCACACAATAGGTGAAGTCCTTCATACGAAACCGGAACCCACTGATCATTCACCAAGAGTTTGTCTGTCACCGGTTTGTTAAGATCCAACACCACACACACACGTGCAAACCTGCCCTTCGAAAATTCACTCGTGCTCTTGTCAAACTTCACCACCTCTCCCAGTCCCGAAGCCAACGCCCATAAGATATCCTCCCTATACCTGTGCATCAGCAGACCATTAAGGCAAGCCCATACCAACGTCTTATTAACCTGATTCTTGCTAGGGTCGAAGTCTCTCGTCCATGGCATGATTGCTAAATAATGATCAAAGATCATCCACGGTCCCCCATTGACAACAGAATCCCTATCGGCCAAAAGATCAAATTTTGCAATGAAACATCCAAATCCCACGTCAATAAATTCCATATTGCCCTCATACTTCCAGATGCGCTTCAGCCTATCCTTCAGCGCCAAGTAACCCACATGCAGCCCCAAAACCTTGACGATTAACGCGTCCTCCCATACCTTCCCAGCCTCCTCTTCGATGGATTCATCTATGGTGAATTTCACGATCGCCGGGTTGTTGCCCACATAACTCTTATGAATCAACTTCTCGGCTATTAAATCCCTCCGTGTAGACTTTGCATGAGACGACTCGTGTCCCCCTGCATGCGTCGCCGCCGACTCCCCTTCCCTTAGAATCTCAGCAAAGGATTTCCATGTTCCTCCAGGATCCGTAGCCTCATGCATAGGCTTCGCTGATCTTGCCGCTAGAGCCCCTTGCAAAACCCTAGTTCCCATTCTTTAAGTTATTAATTTTTTTGATATTCATTAAAATAAAACTCAAAAAGAATAAATATTTCAAATCTTTTTAGATGTGAATAATTTGGAAATTCCATATAAATTGGAAAAAACTAAAAATAAATAATGAATAAATAATAAATACGAAAATCTAAAATTAATACATTTTAAAATGTATAAATCTATAAAAAATTAGAAATTTGACATGGAGACACCACATTAAATATATGATGGGTTGTTCATTAATGCTTTAATATATATATATATATTTTTCTCATATAACTATTAGATAAAATTTAGGTTAATTTAGAAAATGAATAATAATAATAATAATAATAATAATAATAATAATAATAATAATAATAATAATAAAATATCTTAAATGTAAATATATCAATATAAATTAAGGAATACAATTTGAGTAATTATTACATTACATTACATGGAAATGATTAAAGGGTGGAAAATGATTCTTGCAACGATTTTACATCACCCATTCTTAAAAAATTAGATAGTTCAACTTACTTTATGTCAATATCCAATCGCCCGATCCTTCACATGGATGGCAATTTCTTTGGGAACCCGGCCGAGCGGGATTTAGCTTTGTGGTGAGGGAAGGTGATGGTCACTACATTGGGGTGCATTGGGGGTGGCTGTGGGTTTCTTGGTCACGCTACCAATTTTTTTGCGGAGTTGTCCGCGTTGGCATCGGGTTTGGAATATGTGGCAGGCCTTGGGATTCGTCCTGTGGTCTGCTATACTGATTCAACTTCTATTCTCGACTCTTGGAATTGTTTTCATTCGTTAGGAACTCTTTTTGTCGGGATTAAGGAAGTGAGGGATTCATTTCATATGTGTAGCATCCACCACTTGTTGCGTAAGTGACAGATACCACTTGTTGCGTGAAGGTAATAAAGTGACTGATACGTTGGCTATGCACAGTGCTTCAATTGAAGAATTTTATACGACCTTGGCATTTCCTCTTGACTTCGTTGCTGGGATATAGCGGATGACGCTTCCTGCATTTGACTTCCTAGATTCTAGTTCGTTTTTTTGGTCTCTTCGCAGTATAGTTTTTCAGTTTATTTTTCTTCCTTTTTTTTCCTGGCTTAGGCTCTCCAAAAATAAAAATATCCAATCACGCGAACGTCACCTCTACCCAAAAAAAAATCCAATCTACTTTCTCTCTTTTCTTTAGTTGGTAAAAATTCATTTTCTCAATATTACTTATATCTTTTTAATTTCAATTATAAATACAATCATTATAGTTTAAACAAGTACGCCCACATGCGCAATGCGCGGGAACTAAGATGTAGTACTATTTTTGTTTTCTAGAAAAATCACATAATATTTTAAATTTTTAAAATATTTTACTGCATAAACTTATTCGGTGATACCAATTTTCCAAGTACATATTATTGAGAAAAAACATGACGAAAAACAATGAGTTTAATTATATACTCTGTATTAGCATATTGGAAAATATTTTAACTCAAAAGTATAATAGAAGTTCAGAGAGCTATTGAAAGCCCTAGCATTTTCAATCCATCTAGCATTAAACAATTGAAGATTGAAAATTAGGCATGTTTCTGCAAAATCTGAACCATGTATGCTTACGATTTGTTTAAGGGTACAAATATAAAAATAAATCAAGAAAAGAAATGCACGCTTCCTTCATATGATACCGCGCGTGCTTCCTAATGAATTTCTAGACTTGCGAACTTATCGACTTTTCTTGTTTATACCTTTTTCCTAGTTTATGCATATAGGAAAAGACTATATATATAGACCAGCACTGGTAGTGTAGCAAATGTAGCAGCAGTGAAAGTAACCAACTGCCACAAAGAAATGCTGTGACAATTTTTATCCACATTGAATTTGAATTATTATAAAGCAATAAGATATAGTAGTATATTTTATGCAAGCAAATTAATTTCTTTTTTTTTTGAGGCAAAAAATTTATTTCAGAGAAATAAACATTATTACAACAAACTTCTTTTGATCTCCCACTTACAGACTTACAGATACACAATGCCAACACAACCCTAAACCAACTGCACAACAAGACAATCCACCTACACAACCAGACATTCAGTAGAGATCCGATTTAGACAGGTCACAAACAATACTTTCCAATCGGTTCTAAGGGAGCAAAAGTCCCTCCACGCGCTGAATTTCTCCATTACCAGATTAATACCAAGTAAGATAGCAGACCAACAATAAAAACAAGTACAGTAGCAGGTTATCAGTTTTCCAGCTTCTCTATAACAAAATCAATACCACTCTTCAATTTTACCTTCCCCTGAAGCCCCTGCCTTAGCCTATTGATCGGCTAAAGAATTTCTTTTTCTCAATACATGTTGGAAACGAACTTCTCATGCACATCTCAACAGGGCAAGAATAGGTCTGAAATGATCATAGAACTTCCAAGGTGCATTTGCAGGGTCATTCGTCCATCTCACCACTATCAACGAATCACATTCAAAGATTAATTTTTGTAAAGGGAAACCTTGGTCCCGTATAATAGCTTGACATACCCGGCTAATGGCTGTGATGGAAGCTGCATGAGCTGAGACCCCTACAGTTTCAATAAAGTTATCACATAGTATATGATGTCTTCAAGTTCTGGCATGAAAAGGAACATAGTGCAAATTACAGACCTCAACAGAATTGTTAACCCTAATTGCATCATCATTAATCCAGCAGCAAAGACAGATAGGCAAAAAGTCATACACAATTAAGGCACACCGAACAATAAGCAGGCCTAGGTAAAAAGAAAATATCAAATTCAACTTCAAAATTGAAGTACCTTAATTTAAGATTCTTGAGCGTTGTTATCAGTGTGTTGTAACGTCGTTTGGAAAGCAGTAAAGAATGCACGGGATTTGTTAACGCAGTTCGGTCTTAGAGACCTACGTCTGGGGGATACCAATCCATGAGCTAATCTAACTATGAAGATCAAGAAAATACAGACTCAATCTAGATTAACATACAGAGAATCAAACTCGACACTAGAAGAAATTATCTAGTCGAACACAGTAGTTAGGACTCTCCCTTAACTACAGCTGCAGACGACCCTCCCTGTTTCGATTCTCCAAGAACCATTGAATCTGTCAACACCTTCGATCTTCTTTTGATTATCCTGAATCAATCCTTCAGACTTCCAGTAAGCTCAGATTTCCTCTCAGAAATGTATGACTCGAATATCACTTAAATTCTTCACACAAACAATATCTTCTTGAAAGATCTTTTGCAACTCACAATCTTAAAGAATCAAGTACAATTGAAAACTCTAAAAAAAACTTATACAAGAAAACTCTAATCAGTAAACTCTCAATCTATTGAATAACAGACTCTGCATAAGTATATATATAGGCAAACCAAAGTAACTTCCAGCAATAGCAGATAACTATCGTCGTTAATGGGATGTGCTAACATCTACTTCATCATTTAATGAAAAGTACATAGCATGATGTTCAAGCAATGTATGAATAATCTCCCCCATATTTCATGTAGATGATGATCCCATCAAAATATAAATTCACAATGTAAATCGCAATACCAACCAAGTATACTAGTTACCATTACCAACATCATAGGTCAAACTTCTTCAAATCTCCCCCTCGGTATTAAGCTCGGGATAGACACCTTCATTTCTCCATTCCCCCCTTGATGGGAGCTTCATCAAACATATAGGCGTCGTTCATCAAAATAACCTAATATCTCCTTAATAATAGGCATTCGAAAAATTCATTAGTTTAAAAATATATCAATGCAAAAGAAAATTAGTTTACCCATCTCGGGAAGCAATTCCGGTTGGTAGAAGCAAAACAAACACTGATACGGTAGTCTGTGAGTAATGATGACATTGCAGTAACAACTTCATCACAACTATATATCTTTATCTCAAACTCCAGTAGTTCAATCTTTGGGCTTGGAATATTTTTCAGTAACAATTTGCCCAATGCCTTGTCTTTCTAACTCTGAAAGCATAAGTCCAAAATTCTCTTTAGTTGATGTAGAGTGTTGTTGGTCTGTAGTCGCAACATCACATGGTGGCAAATTTTTCTTCTTTGGAATTCATGCTCTATGAATTCTTATCTTCTTATTCAGTTCTTGTGAAGGCCAAAAAACTGGTCGTCCATTCATTAGATCACGAACAATCCGCATACAAGTTTCAGCTGTGTGTCAAGGTAGATTACAGTAGAGGCAATCCTTGCGTCGTTGAGATGTAGTTGCAACATCTTGATTGGATGTAGAACTTGACTCATAATTTAGATATCCACCGCTGACAAACATTCTTTTTCCAATAGATGCTTGTTTCTTATAACCAATACCTGTCATATCTTTAGAACTCTTGCCAATAGAAAGTACTTCATCCAATTTGCCCTTGTTTTAACCATCTTCTCTAAATCAGCAATCTGTGTCTTCAAATCATTCAACTCCATCTGAAAAGATTCCTTTTCCTTAGTTAGTGTGGTGACCTGAGGCTTGAGCTATTCATGTTCTTCCTTCAGGGCTTTTAGATCATTAATAGCTTTAACCTTTCCAGCTTTTTTTTTTTTGTCCAAAGCTAAGTCAGAGTCAGTAATTTGTTTTAACAACTTCTTGTTCTCCAGTACAGCTTCTTCATATTCCTCTTTAAGTTCTTCATAGGCTTCAACAAGTTCTACATAGATATCACGTGTTCCTTCTGCAACAATTGAAGAAATGTCAGTAGTTAATTTAATTGACTCATAATTACCACTTGTAGGACTGGCATCTCTTGTCGTGAATGCTACAACATCTTCATCGTCACTGGATTGTTCATTTGCTGCTTCAACTTCAGACTCATCATCACTCAACGTGGCTTGAAGTGCTTTCCTTTTCCACTTCTTTGCAGTGGGACACTCAACTTTAACATGGCCTTTTCCTTCACACTCAAAACATCTGATTTTAGTGGATTCTCAGTCTTATCACCATCTTTTTCTTTCTTAAACTTTCGAAACTTTCCATCAGATTTCTTCTCATTCATGTTATTCTGCTTCTCAGTTGTCGACTGGTTGTCAGAACATTGAGTTTTCTTCTGGAACTGTCTGAAACGCTTAACTTGAAGTATCTTTGTGATCCTCTTAGAAATTAAAGAAACCTCTTCTTCAAGGTTCATCCTCAGCTTTGAATGCAATGTTCTTTTGAGACTTTCTGGAGCAAGATGATTCATCTCGTATGTTTGAAGAATTCTAACCAATTCTCTTAAGGACATGCTCTTGATCTTCTCAACTTCTTCAAGGGTTGAAACCTTCTCGAATATTTATTTGAAACAGATCTGAGAAATTTCCTCACTAGCTTTGGTTCCTCAAAAGTCATTCCAAGGGCAGTAGCTTGATTCACAATATCTATGAATCTTCTATAATATGTAGATATGTCTTCATCATTTGTCATCCTTAGGCTGTCGAAGATAGACTTGATTCGATGTAGCCTGGTTGATCTCACATCCTCAGAACCTTCATGTTGAGTTTTCAAAAAGTTCCATGCTTCATAGTCTGTTGTACAATTTGCGATCATCCTGAATTGGGCTTCATCCATGGCTACTAATGGCGTTTAGGGCTGTGTAGTTCGCTTGTTTGCCTCTGCTACGGTCAATTCATCTCTTCTTGCATGGAGAATCTTGGGTGGCTCACTAGATCCGGCTGCTGGACGAACTTCCCTTGTTGGTTGAGTCCAAGGTGCTGAAACAGACTCCCAAACCTCTTCTCTTTGTGCCAAAAGATAGTTTCTCATTCTTGCTTTCCAATACCCATAATTGTTGCCATCAAACAATGGTGGTCTTGTAGCAGATCTCCTTCACGACTCACTTTCAAGATTTAGGATCTCCTCAGTTGCGTTAGAGGAATGGCTCTGATATTAATTTGAAGGTCCCTTAATTCAAGATTCTTGATGCGTCGTTATCAGTGTGTTGTAACGTCGTTTGGAAAGCAGTAAAGAATGCACGGGATTCGTTAACCCAGTTCGGTCTTAGAGACCTACTTTGGGGGGATACCAATCTAGGAGCTAATCTAACTATGAAGATCAAGAAAATACATACTCATTCTAGATTCAACATACATAATCAAACTCGACACTAGAAGAAACTATCTAGACGAACACAGTAGTTAGGACTCCCCCTTAACTACAGCCGCAGGCGACCCTCCTGTTTCAATTCTCCAAGAACCATTAAATTTGTCAACAATTTTGTTCTTCTTTTGATTATCCTGAATCAATCCTTCAGACTTCCAGTAAGCTCAGATTACCTCTCAGAAATGTATGACTCGAATATCACTTGAATTCTTCACAAAAAACAATATCTTATTGAAAGATCTTTTGCAACTCACAATCTTGAAGACTCAAAGTACAATTGAAAACTCTCAAAAAACTTATGCAAGAAAATTCTAATCACTAAACTCTCAATCTATTGAATAACAGACTCTGCATAAGTATATATAGGCAAACCAATGTAACTTCCAGCAGTAGCAGATAACTGTCGTCGTTAATGGGATGTGCTAACATCTACATCATCATCTAATGAAAAGTACACAACATGATGTTCAAGGAATGTATTAACAAAAATTAATCACATTACATGGTCAGTACGTCGTCACATCACAAATAAACCTTTGAAAATTTCAGAAACATACTATCAAATATTGGCTCTTACGGCTGAGGAAACTGAGAGCATCCAATAAAGTCGGGTAACATACTTCAAGGGCACCGGCCCCTATATAAATATCCAGTTTTACGATACCAATGACTTCCGCCGTATGAAAGCAACACTCTAACCACTGAGTTAAGTAGGTAATTTATCAACCCAAAGATAACCAAATGAAACCCATCCCATCGATGGATTATAAATATCATATTCCTTATAAGCAATAATTAAGGAATGCTAATCCAAGCAATACCACTCAAAAATTTCGGATGTTGGATCATAGAATATTCGTCTTGACAAGAAATTCTATACATGGTAAAATACGCATCAAAAGTACTAAGGGCTATAGCTCAGTTGGTAAAGCACCTCGTTTACACACGCGCCAATGCTCCACGAATCTTACATTTCAAATTAAAATATAATGAATCAATGTGTAACCTCACAATGCAATGCCATCATTAAAATAAATAGTAAAAAAATGGTATGATTTAAAGTTACTAATCGATTTCTTGTAGAAAAAACCTACCATAAAATTTTTCATTTTCTTTTAGTAGATGGGTACTCTGCAACACTTTGGAATTCTGCAGGGCAAGTAAGGCCTTCTCCAATGATAATACCTTCACTCCAGGTATTTAGAAGCCACATCAGCGCCATCTCAAAAATTAAATACTTCTACCTATAAATAAAACTCTTTCCCCAACAACAATACCCAAAAGGTAGGTATTTAGGGGACCCACTTACTATTATATTTATTATACCATCTATATGTTAATTTATCAACTATAAAAATAATTTAATTTTTAGATAAATAATTAATAATTGATATTTTCAATTGTTTTAATTTTAAATATTTTTCTTCCAAAATAGTTGAAACAGAAAAAATTAATAGGTGATAGCTGAAATTGCCGTCCCAAAATGCTTAAAAAAAATTAAATAATGAGAAGGTGCAAAAACATAAATAAAAAGAAAAAGGAAAAAAAATTAAATGTTTCATCGCTTGAAAGGCGATTAAGCTGACAAATTTAATTTTTTAAAAAAAAGAAGGAAAAGAAAAAAGAAGAAAAAAAAATTGTAAACACCCCCAAAAACGTGGCCCCACTCCCCCACTATCTCTTTTTCTCTCCACAAATTTCTGGGTAGCTAAATTACTACCTCTACCAAATACTTTTCCCCAACATTTTCATCACATTGGTTAAATACCTTTCATTGTAGGTATTTTATGATGCAATGTTGACATCTTCCCCACCATTGGAGAAGGCCTAATTGTAGACCTTTGTGACAGTCCTAAAGATACAAATTTAGAAAGAGAAATTAGTTTCTTATTGTACCCATTTCATTAAAAAGGAACATATTTAAGGAGAATTCTTTCTTACCTGAAGTATCTTACAATTTACTAATTGAACCTGAACTCTTATGTAAATACTCCTTGGATAAATTTATGCATAGTGCAGCACCTAAATTTTTATTTCAAATGAATAATAAATACTAGTAGCTAAATTTATTCTCAATAAAGTATTGGGGCAGGCTAAATTCACTCTACCATATTTTAAATCCACCCCACCCATATTTTCCTGTACCCAAAAATGCCCTTTAACAAATTTAAACTTAAAAAAAAATACACTTTATTCTTTCTAATTCCACCCCACCCCCAAACACATCAATTTCACCCCAAATCTTTTCCAACACCTAAACCCTAACACCATTCAATCCTCAAACACTAGTTTTTTCTACCAAAAATGATACAATCACAAAAAATCAACAAACACAAGAATTAATCATCAAGATTCAAAGAAGAAGTAGATGTGAAGTCATTAGCAAACAAATGGAGGAAGGAAAAGCACTTTGAAATATAGAGGTGATTGCCGTAGATCAAAACTTGCTTAGTGACAATATCCGGATTAGTGGTAATGAATTTTAGGGTTAGGCAAAATGATGATTAGAAAGATGGGAATATGGAAGGTGGTGAAGAACAAGAACACACACAAATGATAGATATAATATAAGATGATGAAACTAAATTGCAAGATATAAGGGTAAGAAAGCTTATGAATGAAGGGGATCCGAACTTGCCAAGGGAAATGAGACGAACTCAAGACAAATGGCTTCCTTCAAGTGCATCATTCATTGACAATCCATAGAGCAAGCTTCCAAACTTGATGGCGTGAGGGAAATGAGCATAAACTCAAGATAAACACGGATGGGGGAGAACACCTTGAGAGATTGTTCTCGGTTTTGAACTTTGGAAATATGAGAATTGATTTCAATATTAAGCAAAGTTGATTACAAGGTGTGGGAGGACCTATATATATAGTCCAAGCCATGAAAAAGCAAGAAAATAAATAAAATATAATGTTGAACACAAAATAGCCAAAATACAAAAGTGATGCGGTTTTGCACAGACAATGCGGTCTAAAGTGAGGCGATGCGGTTTATACCGCATCGATACAAAGAGACCGCATTGCATTAAAAATGAGACTTCTGGGTCGATGCGGTCTATGTGGTGCGATGCGGTTCATACCTCATCGAGGAGACCGCCTCGTTTCTTCAGCTTTGTTCCTTCATTCAAGGTCGATGCGGAATAGGTCATACGATGCGGTTTATACCGCCTCGTGGAGACCGCATCGTTTTTCTTCAGACTTGGCTTGCTTCAACAAAACTGATGCATGCGGTTTAGGGTGATGCGATTTCAACCGCCTCGCCTAGACTGTATGCACTAGTCCGCATGTGTTGATTTTGGACTCCTCTTCCTGGAACACTTCGATGCGGTTTGTCGAGTTTGGGCTCGATGCGGTTTAGACCGCATCAATTTGAAAATGGGATAGACCGCATCGAATTTGAAAATTTTCCAAGTGTTGGAGTTTTGAGCCTCTTCATGCTTGTTGGGCTTTCTTGTGCATCCTAAGGCCTTTTTCCATCTTTATTTAATTCCGATGTGGGGAATCCATGTTAATGGATTCTGGGCTTGTTCGGGCCTGATCTATCTGAATCATTATTTGCAGTCTTTGGGCTTCCTGGGGGTCCAAGTTATCTGTTTCCTGCAAGAAAAATTTATACAGTGCATCAGAAAATTTCTTGGCCTTTTGTTTGGATACTGGGCCCTCGGGGATTATCGGAATAATTAATCCGTTGGTTCTGGCGACTACGCCATCCCCACCCCCTTGGGAAGGTTGAGACATCAACCGATTAGAATCCAACTCATCATCCCTTTCGAAAAGAGATAATTAGCAACATTGAAAGTCGGATTAATATTAAAATCATCAGGAAGCTCAATCCGATAAGCATTGTCGTTGATTTTCTCAAGGACTTTATAAGGTCCTGTTCCACGGGATGCGAGTTTGCCATGTGTCTGTGCAGGGAAACGTTCTTTTCGCATATGCACCCAGACCGAATCTCCTGGTTTCAGCAACAGCCTTTTCCTGCCCCTATTGGCAAATTTAGCATATGTCTCTGATGCTTTTAGCAAGCTGTCCCGACATTTTGGTGCAGATCCTTGATGCCTTAGCCCTGTCCCTGCCATTGAAGTTAAGACACTCACTACTAGGTAGTGGCAGAAAATCTAGGGGGGTCATAGGGTTAAATCCATAAACAACCTCGAAGGGTGACATGTGTGTGGCACGATGAATGTGACGATTATAAGCAAATTCAATATAGGGCAAGCATTCATCCCAACTTTTAGAACTCAAAGAAGTAATTATGCGTAGAAGGTTACCTAACACGCGATTTACCGCTTCTGTCTGTCTGTCCGTCTGAGGATGGTAAGACATTGAGAACAAAAGTTGTGTGCCCATCTCACGCCAAAAGCCCTTCCAGAAATAGCTTACGAACTTTGCATCTCCATCTGAAACAATTGACTTGGGTACTCCATGCAGATGTACCACTTCTCTGAAGAATAAATTTGAAATATGCCTGGCACCATTGGTCTTCGCACAAGGTATGAAATGTGCCATCTTGGAGAATCGATCAACTACCACAAAGATTGAATCCTTGCCTCTTGCGGTCCGTGGTAGTCCGAGTACGAAGTCCATTGATATGTCCAGCCAGGGTCCTTCTGGCACAGGTAATGCTTGATATAAGCCATGAGGTTTAACCGTCGACTTGGCCTTCAGACCGACCAAGCACTTAGCAATGAAATGAACAACCTGGGCCTGCATTTTCGGCCAGTAGTACTTTTCAACAAGGATTCCCAAAGTTGCATCTTTCCCAAAGTGTCCCATGAGACCACCACCGTGAGCCTCTTGAATTAGCAGCTCCCTGACGGATCCCTTTGGGATGCATAATCTGTTACAAAAATACAGGAACCCGTCCAGTTGGGAAAACTCCTTGAACCCATTTTGCTTTGTCCTCTCATACAACACTCTAAAATCTTCGTCAGTGAAATACTGACTCTTGATATGCTCAAAACCAAACAGGTGAGTAGTTGTAAATGTGGCCAAAGCTGTTCTCCTGGAGAGTGCATCTGCAACCACATTATCCCTTCCTTTCTTGTACTTAATCACGTAAGGGAAGGATTCAACAAAAGTGCTCCATCGAGCATGTATTTTGCTCAATTGCCCCTGACCCTTGTGCTTAAGTGTCTCATGGTCGGTGTTGATCACGAACTCTCTTCCTCTCAGATAGTGCTGCTATGTCCTCAAGATTGAACAACATCATATAATTCCTTGTCGTACGAGGAGTTTTTTAGTTGTGCCCCACTGAATTTCTCACTATAATATGCTATTGGTCTTCCTTCTTGGAGCAACACTGCTCCCATGCCCGTACCTGACGCATCACTTTCGATTTCGAATGGCAAATCGAAATTTGGTAATGCTAGGATAGGTGCATGAGTGAGCTTATCCTTAAGGTCATCAAATGCCTTTTGCTGTGCCGGCCCCCACATGAATGGAATGTCCTTTCTAAGCAATGCAGTGATCGGGGCCGCAATTACGCTAAACTGTGGGACGAATCGCCTGAAGAATCCACTCAAACCCAGAAAACTGCGTACTTCGTGCACAGTGGTTGGCGGTTTCCAGTCAGATATAGCCTTGATCTTCGATTCGTCCACTTTCAGACCAGCTTTTCCCACGACAAATCCAAGAAATGTCACCTCCGGCACACAGAAGCTACATTTCTCGAAGTTGGCGTACAAGCGAACTTCTCTCAATCGATCCAGTACCTGTTGAACATAATCCACATGATCGATTAGAGTACAGCTATAGATGAGAATGTCGTCAAAATAAACTACAACAAATTTTCCTATGAATTGCCGAAGAGTCTCATTCATCAAACACATAAATGTAGAGGGGGCATTCGTAAGGCCGAATGGCATAACAAACCACTCATATAGACCAAACTTCGTCTTGAAGGCAGTCTTCCATTCATCCCCTGGCTGTATTCTGATTTGATGATATCCGCTTTTTAAATCAATTTTGGTGAAGAGGCTAGCGCCACCAAGTTCGTCTAGCATGTCGTCCAGTCGTGGAATTGGATGACGATATTTGACTGTAATAGCGTTGACTGCTCGTCAGTCAACACACATACGCCATTCGCCATTTTTCTTGGGAACAAGCAAGACTGGAACAGCACATGGAGACAAGCTTTCTCAAACCCAACCCTTTTCGAGCAATGCTTGTACTTTCCGCTGAATTTTCTTTGTCTCCTCGGGATTCATGGGATACGCGGGGTCTGTTGAGAATCGAAGCTCTGGGCACAAAGTCAATGCGATGTTCCACGCCTCGGAGTGGTGGTAAGCCAGATGGCACTTCTTCCGGGAAAATATCTTGATTTCTGTCAAGCATCCTGGAAAATTCCAAAGACAAATCAGGTGCAGTATGAACAGTTCTATTGAGAGATTCATCAGGTTTAACTAATGCAAGAAAACAGTGACCTGAGAAGTCAGGTTCCCGTGCTGCTTGCTGAAATGCAGTCTTGGTCAATATCAGACATTGATCCAAGTTTGATGAATTCTCGCCAACTTTAGCTTTTCCTCTCTCCTTTGCCTTTCAGTCGGCTTCTGCTTGAGCCACCTTGTTCTTCAGTTTTTCCTGGTCTAATCTAACAGCTTTTACAGACAATGGCTTAAATAGGTATTCCTTTTGTCCGTGCTTAAAATATAAAACATTAGATTTCCCTCTGTAAGTGGCGTCCTTATCAAAAAGCCACGGTCTTCCAAGCAAAACGTGACATGCGTTCATAGGAACGAGATCACATAATACCTTTTCGGAGTAGGTCCCCTTTGTGATGGGAACCCACGCTTGTTGGGAGACCTTAGTTTTGCCACTGCTGTTCATCCAGTATAGTAAGTAGGGACTAGAATGCTCTTCAGTTGGTAGCTGTAATCTGCGCACAGTATACAAACTGACAATGTTAGTGCAGCTACCGTTATCAACAATGACAGTGGCATTATTGCCCTAAATAGTGCAACGACAATGGAAGAGATTCTCCCGTTGTTCGTTGGGTGATATTTCTGGCTCTCTGTTAGCATTTAAAGCCCTCATTGCTACCAGCAGATTCACGTCTTCTTCATTGTCCTCATCGATTTCTAGATTGACTGGCTCATCAATTTGATAGCGTCGCAGATCTTCATCACAGTCATCCTCGTCTTCTGAATCGACAACCTTGAACACTCCTAGTTCAACCTCGATCACTGGTCTTTCATCCTCACCCGTAGTGAGTATGGCCACTCGTCTTGGATTGTTGCATTCATTCGCATAATGGCCTCTCTTGCCGTATTTCCAACAAGTGATCTCTCGTTTGTCCTTGGCGGGTGGATGTTGTTCTTGGCCTTGGGTTCGATTTCGATCATCCCGGTTGAACTCCCTGAAGTTCTTCCCCAGTTCAAATCTTTTAGGCTTGTAGCCTCCCTTATCCCGAACCGGCGACGATGTCGGTTGTGGGTGCTTGAGCCTTTCTGTCCGCTCAGGTGGTCGAATCAACCAAGGTTTATTTGGGTTGTAACCTGTGGAAGTCCGATGGGTTCTTCTCTTGAGTTGGGCCTCAAACTTTACAGCTTTTCGTACCAAATCAGTGAAACTTTGCAGCTTTCCTTACCAAATCAGTGATGTCCACATATCCTCTCATGTCCATTTCTTCGAAGATCTCGGGCCTCGAACCCTTTGCAAATCTGGTCAGAGTGATCAACGGATCTTCATTGAACTGTGCTCTCATCATGAGCATTTCCATTTGCGGTAGTATTCTTCAACAGTTCTCGACTCCTGTTTCAAAATGATCACCTTCATGTACATGTCTGGTTTGTAGGTGGGGGGCACGAATCTTCTCTCCATTAGTTGCAGAAAATATTCCCAGTCGATGACTTGGGGCTGCCCAGCATTGTGATGATCAACTGTGAACTTTTGCCACCATAGTTTGGCGTAATCCTTGAATTCTTGGACTGCCAACTGAATCTTCTTGAAATCGGAGTAGTTATGGCATTTGTAGATCATTTCCATGGTGTTTTTCCAATCATGGAACTCATTAAGGTCACCAGTTCCTCTGAAACTAGGAATAGTGAACTTAATGCATTGCAGATTTTCGTCCACGTCATCTGGATCATCTCTGTTTATTATAGGCGCATTCCGGGGTCCATTTGGCATAGGTGGTGGAGGCATGGCCAAAGGATCATTGAGGCGCAGTCCTTCGTTGGCTAGAGGAGGAGGGATTGGTGCCATCGGAGGTGGCCTTTGAGCACGGGGCCCTTGTCGTCGATCAAATGTCCCGATCGCAACCTGTTCCTCTTCCCTTTCAGCTAGGGCCTCCTCCGCATCAGCCATGTCATTTCCTTGGACTTGGCTATTGCTTCCAGATGCTCCATTTTGTCCGGAGGTAGAAGGATGATAGAATGCATCTTCCAACCTTCATTCAACCCGTTGTATCAATCGCTGTGCCAAAGCCTCATCTTATAATTTCATGCGTCCTGCAAATTCAGTGCTCAGATTATCAATGCGCTCATTTACAGTAGTAATATTCGAAACATTTAGCATCAAGAGTTTGCTTAAAGGTTTCGAAATCAGCCCTTTTAACAGAATTCTCACTCATTGCTCGGAGCATCTCCATGATATCAGTCAAATTCGGCTCTGTATTACCTGCCATGATGCTCAGAAAAATAATAATATAGATATAATGTGGGTCAGATAATAAGTGCAGAAATATGTAGAGTGACTCTCAGATTCGCACTCAGTCTTGGTCCTCAACACCACTTCAGTTCGTTGCCTGCTCAGACAATTCAATGAGATGCAAGAGAAGTACACACAGATATTTACGTACACACAGTGCAAGAGTCAAATGAACTATTCGACTCAATCAAAGAATGCATAGATATGTATGCATGCACTGCAGTCTGATCAAGTTCACAGTTTTAAACAGATATTGTAAGCAAAGAACAGTGATATTTGTTCCAATTTAGAAGGGAAAAATAAAGCTCACAAGAAAATGCACTCAAGAAAATAAAATAAAACCCAATTTACTCAAATGACTTCTCGGGCTTGGTTTCACAAAATGTCAGTCATGATATCCACTTTATTGTACAAGTACTCAAGTGGCTTCTCGGGCTAGGTTTCAAATTGTGCCAGTCCGATATTCACTTTATTGTAAATTCACTCAAAACGCTCAAAGATATGAAAAGGGAAAACAATACTAGAGATGGAATTACACAACAAACACTTGCGAAAAATTCTGGGAACAATCGATGCGGTTTAATTGGGGGGTGGGGGGGTCGATGCGGTTTATACTGCCTCGAGGGAGACCACCTCAATGCCTTAGACAATTTCTGCTGCTTGTGCGAGGCGATGCGGTTTGGCTGGACTTGATGCGGTTTAAACTGCCTCAGTAGACCGCATCGACGTTGGAAGTCCGCATGTGAGGAAGCTTCTCCAGACTTGGTAAACTTTTCTTGCTCAGTTGGGGGTTGATGCGGTT
The DNA here is from genome assembly GCA_030278955.1 of Hygrophila difformis. Lineage (NCBI taxonomy): Eukaryota > Viridiplantae > Streptophyta > Magnoliopsida > Lamiales > Acanthaceae > Hygrophila > Hygrophila difformis. Next base: position 22,026,560 of record JAOANR010000009.1, read on the forward strand.
TATTTGTATGGGATGCTGTTTAACATTCCGCATTAACTTGGAGAGACCGCATCGAGGAGAGAGAAGTTGATGGCCTACAATTCTTGACTTTGTTCCTCCTTTTCAGATGTGTGTCTTGTACTTCCTTCGGGAATTAAATGTAGTAGATTTCTTACAATATCCTCACACTAAACAAGGTGCCGAATTTATCACATATGATTGGACAATTTAATGATGATGGCTATTGCACTCTAGCCTTTTGCATGTATTATCCAACTATACTATTACATCAATTTTGCCAAGAACAATATGAACCTTGGATGAACACACCAAGAACATTCTTCAAATCTTCAAGCAATGCTCAAGAACAAGGATGAGCTCGGTATGCACAAACAAAACTCACAAGATAATTTCTCACTCCCAAACCCACAAACCCTTCACTGTTTGCTATTAATAATCTTGTTTAATCCAATAAACTGAAGCAATCATGCAAGCACATTCATACATGAGATTATGATAACAAGAATAACATCAACAACAAACCAAGTACAAATATGTGATGGAGAAAGTGGTATAGCCTAGAGCTCAAACAAGATATTTTTAGGGTTTTTTAGATTTTTCAAACAAGAAGAAACACAACATAAGACATGGATAAAATATGGAGAATAATCCTATTGCACCAACAAGTTTGGCTCTGATACCAAATTTCTATATATGCCGTAGATCGGAACTTGCTTAGTGACAATATCCGGATTAGTGGTAATGAATTTTAGGGTTAGGCAAAATGATGATTAGAAAGATGGGAATATGGAAGGTGGTGAAGAACAAGAACACACACAAATGATGGATATAATATAAGATGATGAAACTAAATTGCAAGATATAAGGGTAAGAAAGCTTATGAATGAAGGAGACCCGAACTTGCCAAGGGAAATGAGACGAACTCAAGACAAATGGCTTCCTTAAAGTGCATCATTCATTGACGATCCATCGAGCAAGCTTCCAAACTTGATGGCGTGAGGGAAATGAGCATAAACTCAAGACAAACACGGATGGGGGAGAACACCTTGAGAGAGTGTTCTCGGTTTTGAACTTTGGAAATATGAGAATTGATTTCAATATTAAGCAAAGTTGATTACAAGGTGTGGGAGGACCTATATATATAGTCCAAGCCATGAAAAAGCAAGAAAATACATAAAATATAATGTTGAGCACAAAATAGCCAAAATACAAAAGTGATGCGGTTTTGCACAGACGATGCGGTCTAAAGTGAGGCGATGCGGTTTATACCGCATCGATAAGAGACCGCATTGCATTAAAAATGAGACTTCTGGGTCGATGCGGTTTAGTTGAGGCGATGCGGTTTATACCGCATTGGTCAAACCGCATCAAGTGGCCTTTGACCGCATGTCTTTAAATCAGTCTTCTCTTGATTTGGAGTCGATGCGGTCTATGTGGTGCGATGCGGTTTATACCGCATCGAGGAGACCGCTTCGTTTCTTCAGCTTTGTTCCTTCATTCAAGGTCGATGTGGAATAGGTCATACGATGCGGTTTATACCGTCTCGTGGAGACCGCATCGTTTTTCTTCAGACTTGGCTTGCTTCAACAAAATTGATACATGCGGTTTAAGTGATGTGGTTTAGGGTGATGCGGTTTAAACCGCCACGCCTAGACCGCATGCACTAGTCCGCATGTGTTGATTTTGGACTCCTCTTCCTGGAACACTTCGATGCGGTTTGTCGAGTTTGGGATCGATGCGGTTTAGGCCGCATCGATTTGAAAATGGGATAGACCGCATCGAATTTGAAAATTTCCCAAGTGTTGGAGTTTTGGGCCTCTTCATGCTTGTTGGGCTTTCTTGTGCATTCTAAGGCCTTTTTCCATCTTTATTTAATTCCGATGTGGGGAATCCATGTTAATGGATTATGGGCTTGTCCGGGCCTGATCTATCTGGATCATTATTTGCAGTCTTTGGGCTTCCTGGGGATCCAAGTTATCTGTTTCCTGCAAGAAAAATTTATACAGTGCATCAGAAAATTTCTTGGTCTTTTGTTTGGATACTGGGCTCTCGGGGATTATCGGAATAATTAATCCATTGGTTCTGGCGACTACGCCAGTGATGCTCCAAAAACTCTGAAAATCGTCATTTTCGCACAGACCGTTCGGTACTGGTCAGCCGTGCAATATGCACGGCGCACGGCAGGTCGTGATGTGCGCAACACAACTCGCACGACAGGTCTTGGCCGTGCGCTACTCTATGTGCACGACAACCTTTGTCGTGCGCTACTGTTTGCGCACGGCGGCACTTGTCGTGCACGCAGAAGCGTGCACGGCGCACCAGGTCCGAACGGACCTGGTGCCAGCAAGTTCGTGAATTAGCCCAAAATTTTCATCTAACCTCCAATTTTACCCCAAATAATTGTAATTAAATGCTTCATATCCACAATGTGATATTAATTTAATATTTCTAAAAATAAAAATCAAGATCTACTAGAAATTGTTTAATTAAAGTTTAAGACAAAAACCCTAGCTTTAAATTTATCCATGTGTGAGAATCTTGCTTGACTCCAAAACTTGAATCTTTGAAGATCAAGAACTAAGTGAGACGAGATGCGAGCCCGAGGCCGAGACGAGATGGAGACCGATGCTTACGCTATTCTTTTTTCTTTCAAACGTGATTTTTGTGGGGTGAGTGAAGGTGGGGTGAGTGTTGGGTGGGATTAGGGGTGTCAATTTCAGCTTTCGGGTCGTATTCGTGTCGGGTTGATCAGGTTGTATGATATTTCAGGTCGGGTTTCGGGTCGACCTGGTTTCGGGAAAAAAACCCAAAATGACCAAACCCAAACCTGAAATTTTTCATGTCGTTTGGGTTCGTTTTTTTTGGGTTATAGGCCAAAATTGACACAATTTCAGGTTTCGGATCGTGTTCGTGTCAGGTTAAGCAGGCGGTATAATATTTCAGGTCGGGTATCGGGTCGACCTGATTTGAAAAAAATCCAAAATGACTAAACCCAAAACTTGAAATTTTTCGTGTCGGTCAGGTTCGTGTCCAAATTGACACCCCTAGGTGGGATAGTGGGGTGAATGTAGTGAATAATAGGATTAGATATTGTTTTGAGTATATAGGGGTATTTGGGTAATTGATGGTGGGGTAATTTTAGAATTTGTTGACTTTTTAAAGTTATTTTTTGGGGTGGATTTAGACATGAGGTGGATTTAATAAATGGTAGAGTCTTAATAGCCGCGCTCTAAAGTATTTACTAAAATAGATGAACTGAAGCAACAGTTGGAACACTTAAATAAAAAAAATCACACCTCTGTTATGTCGATTGTTTTGTGAAGATGTAAGTTCAACTCCTGATGGTTGTAACGAAGAAGACAAAACAAAGTTGATGTGCACTATACTTTACAATCAGAATATTCTTCGATTGATCAAATCTATAAGTATAATTCATATACATTATCTATCTATTCTATTTGTTTTATTAATTCTGGATAATTTCGACTTTATTCAATGCTATTAATCTTCCATTTTGATTTATGCAAGTGCTTAAGAATGTTTTATTTTTATAAGCACTGTGTGGATGTTTCATTTGAAGACGTTGTTTAGTTTACGCGTCTAAAGGCATGCACCACATTTTTCTTCCCTAAGAAGGATGTTGAATCTTAAGGAATTCCTAATAGATCTTCGTCGTGATAATAGGTCACTTCCATGGACAAAACATAGATCTATCAACTCTCAATATTACTAGTGATAGATCTATCTTTTGTCCATGAAAGTGACCGATTGTCACAACGAGCTATCAAAAACTCCTTAACCTTCTTTCAATGCTTTTCTTGGGGAAGAAAAAAAGGTGGTGCATGCCTTTAGACCAACCCATAAGAAAATCAATACTTTCTACCGAAACATCCATACCAGGTGTATAACAATTAAACATTAGCATGGAAGATTAATAGCATAGCATAGATTCGAAATTATCTGGAAAAAAAAAATTGAATAACAAAAAATAGAAGAAAAATAAGCCACAGAGAGGAGGAGAAGTGAATCAAAATATACAATTAACAATGCAAGCCGGGTATTAAGTCGGGTATTCATAGATACACGAGAAGGTTTTGGAGGAAATTAAAAATATTTATAGATGCCAAGTTATACATTTATTTTTGTAAATAAATTAAAATTTGTATAGATCATATAAATATATAGATATTCAAGATGCAAGAATTTTGCCACTGCTATCAAGCATATTTTCAGAATGAATATTTGGGACGGTCTTAGTGGGCATTTGAAGAATATGTGATGATCTTGTTTGTTGGTCGCCAACTGATATTGCTGTAACATTACAATTTCTTTCTGTTTAATGAAACAACTCTTTCCTAAAATATATATATATATATATATATATATATATATATATAGATACCGATCCAAACATAGCAAATATACCGATCCAATCAATTTGTTTTTGGTAAGTTTTATATATTTATTATAACAATCCAAACATTGTAGATTTGAAAGTAACTAGTGTTACCCCACCCGAATGGGTGGAATGATATATGATAACGATATGTAGAATATAGTTTGCATAAGAAAATAATAAAATACTGATTTGTTGATGAATACGTGTTGGGGCCATATGAAATAATGGGCCGCGAAAGAGCTATTGGGCCATAAGACATGGGCCGGAAGAAAGAGGAAGTCCAAAAAGAAGATGGGCTCAAGATTGGTAAGGCCGAAAGTACATAGTAAACCGAAGGGAGGAAATCGAAGCTGATGAAGATTTCGGCCGAAATGGGAAGAAACAGCCGAAACCTAAACAACCGAATGGAAGAGAGAAAGAATTCGGCTCAGAGGAGTTAGCCGGAGAGCGGTTATTCCAGCTCCGGCTATAAATAGGTGTCGACGCACTCAAAATCGGAGAGATCAATCCAACCCCCAAATTACTTTTATCAATTTTAATTCCTTGTTATCTTTACTGCTTTCTTTACAGCTTTCCTTTATAGCTTTCCTTAAAATCTAGCCTAGTTTGTAGCGGTTACCATTTCCAAATCCACCGTTGCTCCTTAGCAGCTGGTAGTTTGGTTCCCTGTTTTTGGTGAATTCCGCCGTTGTTTCTTAACAACAGGCAGATTCTCCGTTGTATCTTGTTATTGTTGATCAATTCAAAGAAGATTCAGTCAATTGTGGGCGCATTATTGTTAATCCGAACCCGTAATCGGTTTGATCCTTTTCCGGTAGCCTCCCTTGAGGAGAAAAAGGTCCTTGGCTACACCCGAGCCAAACAGTGGCACGCCCAGTGGGACGCAAAATGGCGTTTGAACAAGCAACTCCAGCAGCAAACACGGCGGCGAGGACTGATTTGCCGCCGATTCAGGAAGAGCGCGCACCAGAAGCCGGAGAATTCCCCCCAGGGTTCCCCGGACCATCACATTTCCATAATCAGGAGTTTTCGAACGATGATTTAACCCCGCGATTCCGAGATCAGGTTCAATTTATGGTGGAGGCGGCGGTTACTAACTCAGTTCGTCAGATCGAAGGAAATATTCTGGCAGCAATGCCAGCCATGTTTAGAGCCGAAATCGCGAGGAGTATGTATCCGATGGGAGCGCAGCAAGCTCCAGTGGCGCAAAATCCACCGCAAAATCCTCACAATTTTCAGCAGCAGGCCTTTAGGCCGCCAGGAGGGCATGGAGCTCGACCTTTTGTTCCTCCGCAACAGAGGTACGATCAGCAACAGAATCAACCGCCTCAACCAGCTGCTCAACCGCCTGCTCCAGTGGTTCAACAACAATACGCACCACTTCAGCAGAATCCACCACAACTGGTTGACAGAGAGCTGATTGCTGAGATTATTCGCACACAGTTTGGGAATCTCATCGGCCAGGAGAATAGGCCGATGTATCGGAAACCTTATCCGGATTACATCGAGGAGCAGTATCCACTGCCTAGAGGGGTGAAGGTTCCAGATTTTAACACTTTTTCTGGAGAAGTCGGCCGCTCTACCATCGAGCATATCGGCCGATTTACAGCTCAATGTACCAGAATCGCGCAAAATGATTTTCACAAGCTGATATTGTTCAGTTTGTCATTAACTGGTCCAGCATTCGAATGGTACATTAATTTGCCAGCGGGATCGGTCAATACTTGGGCCGAAATGGAGCGGTTATTCCATGACCGATTCTATAATACTAGTCCGGAAGTCTCGGTAGTTGATCTGACGTCAACCAAGCAGAAGGCGTCTGAGTCGGTTACTGAATTCATTGAGAGATTTTATGCAGTGAAGGCTCAGGTGAAGACAATGCTGCCTGAGCATGAATATATTCAAATCTTAAAGCAGAATTTGAAGTTTGCTATTAAGGACAGATTGATGGTAACAAGACCGAGGACGGTAGCCGAATTAACGGCTGAAGCAATAAGGATGGAGACATATTTGGCGGAACAAGCGGCTTTCAAATCAAGCCGAAGTCAAAGCGGAAGGTCACAACCTATCCAGTCAGCTGCCTCATTTGCTGAATCTCTGGATAGATGTGAAATTCAGGAAGAGTACAATACGGAAGACGTTCCTGCATTAGCCGAAGTCGCGAGGGCAGAGTTAATCATAAAAAAACCTATGACTTGTCCAGCACTTCGGCCAGCCAGAGGCAAGGAGAAAGAAGGAGGAAATGAATCTCAAAGGTTTTACTCTTTCGACTTGTCACAAATGGACGAAATATTTGATTATTGCCAGAAGAACGGATTGCTAGAGTTTAAAGGAAACCATCCACAGCCTACCAAGGATCAGTTGGAGGCCGGATGGTGCAGATTCCACGGATCAGCCACTCATTCCACGGCCATTTGTGGGCATTTTAGGAAGCTGATTCAGAAGCATGTCGATGATGGGAAGCTGAAGTTCCCAGAAAGGCTTATGGCAATCGATAAGAATCCGTTCCCAGTTGCCAACATGGTGATGGTGCAGCCCAACCAGAATAAATCGGTGCATGACCGATTGGGGGATCAAACATCATCTAGCAAGAGTTCTGTGCACGATCGGCTTGGGGATCAGCCATCGGCTCAGAAGTCAGGAGTATGGAAAAGGCTAGGATCTCCGAAGGGAAAAGAGAAAGTTACAGATGTTTTTGACCGATTGGGGAATTATGAGGTGAAAGAGTGGATCAAGCAATCGGAGAGACATCAGGAGATCGAGGTCGGAGATAAGAGTGAGAGACCAACGTTGAAAATCATAACCAACGGATGGGACTCAGAGATGAAGTTAACAGCCGATAAACAGAATGGAAAGACTGTGATACAGATCACAGTACCTGAAGAAGCTGTTAGTCCCGAAATGAAAAAGCTTAGAAGGCCACCAGCAAATACTCAGGTAGGCCGATGGGTCCGAAACTCTCCAGAAAGAAGGCATTTCGATCAACGCCGACATGACCATTCAGCTTGGAGGGCAGAGGAGAGAAAAGTCCCAAAAGGAAAGGGATCATATCGTACTTTCAAACGAAGAATGCAACGGCTTAAAGCAGCTGTTGTTTCTGAGCAAGAGGAGTATGATATGATGCATATGGAAGAGGACTTCCCTGATGACTGTTCATTCTCGGGAGGACGAATACTCAATAGGGTATTTTCGGCTCGTTTGAGGTCCGAATCAAAAGAAGAGAGGAAGCCGAAAGAAGGACAGGATCGGCTAAAGAACAAAACTGAATTTCGGCCAAAAGTAATACAGCCGAAAGTTGAAAGTGAGCAGCTGAAATCGAAAGAGGAATGGAAGCCTAGACCAGTCCGAACCAGGGAGTGGAAACCAAAGACAACTATCATTCCGAATAGTGATACACCCCCTGTTGGGCAATTCAAGTTCGACTTCGGATCTAGCGCGAATATGGTAACGGTAACCACCGAAGAGAAAGAGGAGTACTGGTCGGATTCCGAACCAGCTGTGGTTTTTTGTCAAAAGGATGGAGAATACTATGGTGATGAAGAACCCATAGTGGACTTTTGTTTCGATAAACTTGAGGTATTTCGGCCGGAAGCCGAAATAGAGAAATCGTTTGAGGAAGGATATAAAGCATTTGTTCCAGAAGCTCAACCAGGTACGATTTTGCCTCCAACCGCAAAGATGTCCCAGCATGTGAGGCCTTTATACGTTAAAGGTTGGGTTAATGGGAGACCACTTAGAAGAATGTTTATCGACGGTGGAGCCACAGTTAATATCATGCTGCTATCCACGCTAACGAAGATAGGCCGTTCGAAGGAAGATTTACTCCCTACGAGAATGAAGGTAATGAGTTTTGTGGGGGCTCAAACTGCGGCTGAAGGATGTGTATTGGTGGATGTAACGGTCGGAACAATATCAATTCCGACCATGTTCTTTGTGGTGGATGCAGAAGTCCCGTATGCGGCCCTATTAGGCCGATGCTGGATTCATACATCCCGATGTTTGCCATCAACGCTTCACCAGAAAGTATGGTTTTGGAAAAAGGATGGCACAGTGGAAGAAGTAGATGGGGATCAACCTCCATTTCCAGTCAGCTCAGCCGGACGAATTGATGCGGTGTTATATGAAGAACCGATTCAACCATTCCTAGCAGTGGTAGGGGATCGGTACCCGCAGGTGATTGAGTGTGATTGGACAGATTTGGGGTTTGAAATCAGATACCAGGCCGATGAACGGCCAGTCGAAGAAGAAAGTAAATGATGGAGGCACAACCGAATCAAGCGACCGAGTTCGAATCGGCCGAACTCGGAGTTTCAGACGACAAAGCTGGATGGAGCGATTTAATAGACGCAATTCCAAAGCGAACGCCGGATTTCAAAGCTCAAGACCCCTTGAAAATGGTCAATGTTGGTACAGACGAACACCCGAGGGAGATCCCGTTGAGTGCGAATCTTGATCAGCAGATGACAAGCCGATTTAAGGAGGTTCTAGTCGAATTCAAGGATTGTTTCGCATGGGACTATACAGAGATGCCAGGATTGGAGCGGTCGATTGTAGAGCACAGACTGCCTATTAAAGAAGGGTTCAGGCCGCATAAACAGCCGGCCAGGAGGGCAGCGCCCGAAATAGTCCCAAAAATAAAAGAAGAAATAGAGAAATTGTTAGCGGCCGGGTTTGTTAGGCCAGCTAAATATGTAGAATGGCTATCAAATATTGTTCCTGTAATAAAGAAGAATGGAAAATTGAGAGTTTGTATCGATTTCAGGAATCTTAATATAGCCACTCCGAAAGATGAGTATATGATGCCTATTGTTGACTTGTTGATTGATTCGGCCGCAAAACAGGGGATGCTATCTTTCATGGATGGATATTCAGGATACAACCAAATTTTTATGGCCGAAGAAGACATTCACAAGACTGCATTTCGGTGCCCTGGTGCCATAGGGATATATGAATGGGTGGTGATGCCGTTCGGACTGAAGAATGCAGGAGCTACATACCAGAGAGCCATGAACTATGTTTTCCATGACCTCATAGGGGATTGTGTTGAAGTCTATATTGATGACGTCATGGTCCGATCCAAAGATATCGAAAGTCACTTGAACGATTTGTGGAAGGTGTTCACGAGGATGAGGCTGCATGGAGTCAAGATGAATCCAGCCAAGTGTGCTTTCGGAGTACATGCAGGAAATTTTCTCGGGTTCCTGGTACATAACAAAGGAATAGAAGTTGATGCGAACAAAACCAGGGCTATCCAAGAAGCCAAACCTCCACATGATAAGAAGAGTCTACAGAAGTTTCTTGGAAAAATCGGTTTTCTGAGACGATTCTTAGCAAATGCGGCTGGAAAGTCGAAACCACTAACCGATTTATTGAGGTTAAAGAAGGAAGAGGAGTTCAAATGGGGAATCGACCAACAAAAAGCCTTCGAACAATTGAAGCAGGATTTGATGAGTCCACCAGTGTTGGTTCCTCCAATTTTAGGACGGCCATTGAAGTTGTATATAGCAGCGGCCGAAGAAGCTATTGGAGCATTACTGGCGCAAGAAGACGATGAAGGAAGGGATCGGGCGATTTACTATCTTAGCCGAATCCTAAGGGACGCCGAAGTAAGGTACTCGCCGATTCATAAACTATGTTTAAGTCTTTATCATGCATGCCAGAAATTAGAATATTATATTCAACCAAGGCAAGTGATAGTGGTAGCTTCGGTTGACATAGTTAAGATTATGATGAATGATCCGGTCAGTAGCCGAAGAATGGCCAAATGGGCCATGAAGTTAAATGCATACGATTTGAGATATCAACCTTTGAGGGCTATGAAAGGACAGATTGTAGCCGATTTTCTGGCTGATCATATGATACATCCGACAACCGATGACATCGATCATCAGGATCGGCCGAAAGAAGTTGGAGAAATAGGAATTGTATACTTGCAACCATGGGTAATGACATTTGATGGTTCCAAAGCCGCTTCAGGAGTTGGAGCAGGGTTTACCCTACAAACACCGGAGGGCAAGATATACAAATATTTCGTGCAGCTGCCAGAGTCATATACGAACAACCAAGCCGAATATAAAGCGTTAATTTCGGGATTACAACGGTTGATAGAAGAAGGAGTCAGAGTAATCATTGTCAAAGGAGACTCGCAAGTAGTTGTTCAGCAATTACTAGGCGATTTTTCGGTTAAGAGTTCGCAATTGATTAGATTGTATGAAGAAGCGGTTACTTTGTTAGGAAAATTTGATGAGGTGTACATTGAATATATCCCAGAGAGAAAGAACGAAGTAGCCAATGAATTGGCTCAACATGCGGCTAAATATCGGTTGATGCCGATAGCAGGAAATGTAGAAGTGCGTTTGGCCGAAACAGAGAAGGCCGAATGGATTAAAAAGATAGCACAGACATTAGAAGATCCTTCGGAGGCTAATCCAGCCGAAAAACGGAAAGCGATGGACTACGTCATAATAGGAGGATTATTATTCAAGCGTGCTATTGATGGAATATTGCTCAGATGCGTCGGAGAAGAAGACGCTAGAAGGGTAATGGGAGAAGGTTCATGAAGGAATATGTGGTGCGCATCGGGCAGGAAAATCGATGAAGTGGAGTATTATTCGGCTGGGATATTATTGGCCGAATATGGGTACTGATTGTGAAAAATATGCAAGAGGATGCACCGAATGTCAAAAACATGGGCCGATTCAGAAGTTACCGGCCGAAGAATTACATATAATGATCAAACCATGGCCATTCAGAGGGTGGGCCATGGACATCATAGGAAAAGTTCATCCCTCTTCGTCGAAAAGACATGAGTTCGTGCTAGTGGCAACAGATTACTTCACAAAATGGGCCGAAGCTCAGGCGTATGTCAGCATTTCACAAGAGGAGGTGATTGAGTTCATTAAGAGACAGTTGATTTATAGATTCGGGATCCCACAGACGATTCTAACAGATAGAGGAACTGTATTTGTGGGAGAAAAGGTCAAGGCCTTTGCAGACGAATACGGGATAAAAATTGTGCATTCGTCACCATATTACCCGCAAGGAAATGGACAAGCAGAGGCCACAAACAAACAGCTAATAGGAATCATAAAGAAAATGATTGAAGATCAACCAAGAAAATGGCACGAAAAGTTATCTGAAGCACTGTGGGCCTATCGAAATGCTAAAACTTCAGCTACTGGGTTCACACCATTTCGGCTGACTTATGGAATGGATGCAGTATTGCCAGCCGAAATAACAGTGCCGACTTTGAGAACAAGCCAGGCGGATTCAATGTCAGCCGAACAGTATGATCGTGCGATGAAAGATGAGTTATTGGAGATAAATTCCAATCGGGTACAGGCCTTTGAGAATTTGCAGAAAAATAAAGATATTGTGGCCGATTGGTACAATAAGCGAATTCGTCTTAAGCGGTTTGAAGTTGGAGACTTAGTTTGGAAAGTTATATGGCCGCCGAAGCAGAAGGACGGCCGATTAGGTAAGTGGAGTCCCAATTGGGAGGGACCATTTATTGTTCATACAAGATTACCAAATGGAGCGTACGTGTTGGTGGACGAAAATGGTGAGCAGATGTCAAATCCAGTTAATGCAAGATACATGAAGAAATATTATCCATCAGTATGGGATCAAACATTAAGCGATGCGAAAAAGTAAAGATTTTATTGCATGAACGAATAAGTACAAAGAAGGTGCTACTTCGGCCGAAAGCGGCGTCGATAGCCCGAAATTACAATATACAAGGGAAACGTCCTACACTAAGCAGGCATATACAAGGGAAAGGTCCTTGAAAGACATTCAGCCTTGTAGAAATGCCGCTAAAACTATCGGCAACACAGAAGCAGGGCACAGTTGCTTGCCCCAGAACAGTATTGCCGATTTAGGTCCAACCACCGAACTTCTACTCTAGGATACGATAGAACGAAGAGTACAACGTCCCAGAGGTAGAAGTCAAACTCGGGTACAGCATCCGCACGACCTCAGACAGAAGAAGGAGGAGTGCAGCGAGGCAGTCACCCAAAAACGGTGGAAGGGGGAAAGGAGGAAGAATAACTAAGGGATAGTTATCCCCCCATTAGAAAAGGTCCGACAGGATATGCAACCGCAAAGTCGAAAAGGGGCACATCAGCATACCCGTCGAGACCTGCATTTGGAATAACATATAAAGATCCTCGCCCATACGAACATGGTGAAAAGGGCATTAGTTGAACTCGTGTTCCATAAGCGAAAGATTTTCGTACCACGTCTGGAAATCCTTGCACAAGAATACTTGCCAAAGGCCATGGAGGAACTGGAGACAGGAAGTTGAACAGAGGAGAAGGGAGATCCATATCGTTATAGAAAAAAGGGAAAAAAGGGAAGTGATAGATAAGTGTCAACAATGCCGGATATTTATAGGAAGAGATGAGTGCTCAGCGGAAGAAACGGTCAATAGTAAATGTTATTTATGGGAAAACGTTACAGCTGATTCCCGGAAAAAGCTGCTAATATTCAGAAATCAGCAATAAAGGAGACCGAAAACAATGGAATTAACGGGATACGAATCGCATTACAAAAGATACAAAAGATACGAATCCAAGTACAATGTATCGGCCAATATAGTCTAAAAAAGGCCGATTACAGCTGTCAAGAAGAGAAAGAGTGACCGAAATTTACACTTGACAAAGGACAAGTCAAAACACAGAACTGATATACAAAGACAAATTAGTGGTCTTCCTGGTCGTCAAAAGGAACAGCATCATCCAAGCCTCGCGAAGCGGCGGTAGTAGGATTAGCCGAAGACGTCATCAGATTCGGACTTGCCGAGGAAGAAGGACCAGCAGTTTCACCAGGAGGGAGGTGAACGGTCGATGAACCAGCACCATAGGAAGCACCAGTTTTCCCTAGAAGAGAAGAAGAAAAGGGGGAATAATGAGTAAAAGAGCATAAAAGAAGAAAAACCACAACAGGAAATGGAAGAGAACAAAGTACCTGAAGGAATAATTGGCAAAGGTGGGTTATCGCCCGAAGGGGAGGACTCTATTTCGGAAGGGTCCAAAGGAAATAAGACATGTGGAGAAAGGACTTGAACCACACTTTGCCCACCAAGGCTCTTGATGGCCGAATCCAGTTGACCAACTAGAGACTGGGTTTCGGCCCATTTTTCTTGGAAAGTACCAATAATGTAATCGTTGAAACTGATCCGCATGGCCAAATAAGAAGCATCCTCCTGAGAGTCTAAGATTTTGGCCCTAGGAGCTTCGGCCGATTGACGAAGGGTTTTGATCGATTGTTTCAGATCGGCCGATTTTCGCTTAGTGTGAGCCAAAGTTAATTCCAAATCCTTCTCTTGTCGCTGGAGCTTGGCTATCTCAGCCCGAATCAAAGCAAGATCCTCGGACTGTTTAAGTTCCTGAGATTCCACTTCAGACAGCTTACTCATTTGAGCCCGATACTCTGCAGAATAATTGTCAAAGATGGCTCGTGAAGAGGCTGCAGCCTCACGTTCGGCGGCAAGCTTATGTCGCATTTTTAAGTGAGCCAGGAGTTCCTGATCCATTGAGAGGACAGACTTCGTAATCATCTGAAGAGTACCATTCAGATTCAAAGATACCATCTCGTCATGAAATTGCTGCTCAAGATGAGACAAGAGAATAAGGATCGGTTTAGGGTTGACGAATTCCACGTCAGATTGCCGGCCGATTAGATTACATAGCCTGGCCAAACAATCGCCAAGGTGAGTAGAAAGATCTGACGGACGAGACACTAGAGACGCGGGAGAAAAGAAATCGTCCAAGACATGCCGATCAGGAAATGGCGATAAAGGGACCTGATCGGCAGGGGTTTCATCAGCAGTCGTACCACTAGGTAGGAGGCCAGACGGTTTCGGAACAACTAAAGACGAAGGCGTAGCAGAATCCGTAATAGGCTGAGGACGATCGACCGAAAGAGGCACGGAAGGGTCGCCCGAAGTAGAGCTTGCAATCAAACCATGAGGGTTAACAGCAGAAGAACTAGCGTGAACGGCCAAATTACTGGTACTGGCCGATGTGCGAAATTCGGTTGCCGGAGAGGCCGATGCCACAGTTGGAAGTGGATGAACATCGGGTTGTGGCAAAATAGGTGGGACCTGACAAGAATAAGAAAAGGAAATTAGTCGAACAATAAGAGCCTAGAAAAGGAAAAGAGTAGTGTAACGAACCGCAAAAAGGGAGGCAGGGATTCTGCCAAGCGGTGAATGAGACGAACGCCTTTTGGTCTGAGTAGAAGGGAGAAAGTCGATAAGAGAAGCCGAAGGCGAAGCAGGCCTTTTCCGACCAAGTTCTGAAGTAGAGGAGCGAGGAACATCTGAAGAAATCGGATAAGTAAGACACAGAGGAAAAGGAACAAGCAACGACCGAAGAGGAGAGGAAAAGAAAAGAAACATACCTGGGCGAGAAGCGGAAGACGAACCGAGAATGCGCTGAGGAGTGGAACCCGGAGATGATGAAGGGACAGAAGAGAATGCCAGAATAGGAGAGAAACCACCCCTCCGCAGAACCGAATCAAGGTTGGCACTAAAAAAGACACCAGCAACACCGTTCCACCAAGACTGGAAGCGGGAGGTAACGGACCCCGGACGAACGGCAAACTTCCAAACCTTGAAGGAAATCAAACGTTTATGATAGAGGGAGCATTGCTGACGACTGGTAGAAGCAGAAAGACGTCTACCGGCTCTGAGGGCCTCCACTAAGTCTTGACCAAAGCCGAATTGACGGCTAACCAGATGGGGGTTGTAAACTTCGAAAGGAATAGCAGACTTGGCAGATACAAATGTGGAACCATTGAAGATCGGGCGGGGTAATATACACCTGTTCCATATTTGAGCAAAAGCCAAAGGAAGAGGAGTCCCGAAGGGGGAAGTAACAATATCCCTGACCCAAGCAAAGTCAGCTTTCCGGTAGTGATAATGGGAAAAGGCTTGTTCGACAGTACGACCCAGGAAATAGTTGATCCAGTGAGGGATCGACAAAGGAGGAAGGGATGCTCTAAGAAGATCAGGAGCAATAAAATGGTTAGGACGAATATCATGGGGAGGAAATTGGGAAATGTCGCGAAAATGCCAAACCAACCACAAGTAAAGGAACCATAACGGGCCACGGGCTTTATCAGACGAACCTTTTTCCCAACCCGACACAGTAGCCGAAATACCCGCATACAGATGAGCGAGGAAGAAATCGGCTGAAGGCAGGGTCACATGATTAAGAAGTGCCGAAGCAAAAGAGTGTGTTTCGAGAAGAACACCCTTGGAAGGAACACACCAGAAGAATTTCGTAAGGAAATACATCATGAAAGCAAGAGGCTCTGAGGGGTGTGGAGCAGGCGAAATAGGATCACTCTGATGGGAAACGATCCAATTAGCAAAGGAATCGCCAGAGGAAAAGCCAGTATTTTTCTCCTTGGGCAACGACATAATGGCGAGGTTATCCCCACGAACAGAGAGGCCAAGGAGAAGTTTCACATCCTGAATGGTGGGAGTCATCATCCCCCAAGGGAAACAAAAACAGTTCACAGAAGGATTCCAGAAGCAAAGAAGGGCTTGAATAGGGCGAAGATCTGTGGGAAGTGGCAAGGTACTAAGGGAAATCATACGGTAGACAGATGACTTAGTCCAAGAGTCACGACAGTGGGGTTCGAGGTGATGATACCACGCCACATAATCAGGAGAGGGCGAAGACCAATTAGCGAAAGATGAAGGGAAAAGCTTGGAAGAGAAACAAGGCTCATATAGAAGAACGGAACGATTATCAAAGATCCGAGCAGTACATTCATCGATATCTTCAGGAATGCCCAACGGACCTAAGGAATAGAAGCCCTCAGGCAAGAGGCGAACTGCGGAATGAGAAGCAAAAGAGTTCTCAATTCTGAGAAGATCAGCAGAAAGAGCAGTAACAGGTGCAGAGGGATTTTCCATCGGAGAAAGTGGAAAGAGAGAGAGATAGAGGAGAAGTTGGAAAGGCAGTTCACTCCGAGTACGTGGTAGGCTACGTAAATAGGGGAATGATGGAGAGCATCCTCGAGAAGAAGAAAATAACCGCCAAAAGGAAGAAGAAAGGGAGGTTACTTGGGCTCTTTCGCATGGAAGCAATTCGCCCAAGTAAGGAGGGCATCTGTTGGGGCCATATGAAATAATGGGCCGCGAAAGAGCTATTGGGCCATAAGACATGGGCCGGAAGAAAGAGGAAGTCCAAAAAGAAGATGGGCTCAAGATTGGTAAGGCCGAAAGTACATAGTAAACCGAAGGGAGGAAATCGAAGCTGATGAAGATTTCGGCCGAAATGGGAAGAAACAGCCGAAACCTAAACAACCGAATGGAAGAGAGAAAGAATTCGGCTCAGAGGAGTTAGCCGGAGAGCGGTTATTCCAGCTCCGGCTATAAATAGGGGTCGACGCACTCAAAATCGGAGAGATCAATCCAACCCCCAAATTACTTTTATCAATTTTAATTCCTTGTTATCTTTACTGCTTTCTTTACAGCTTTCCTTTATAGCTTTCCTTAGAATCTAGCCTAGTTTGTAGCGGTTACCATTTCCAAATCCACCGTTGCTCCTTAGCAGCTGGTAGTTTGGTTCCCTGTTTTTGGTGAATTCCGTCGTTGTTTCTTAACAACAGGCAGATTCTCCGTTGTATCTTGTTATTGTTGATCAATTCAAAGAAGATTCAGTCAATTGTGGGCGCATTATTGTTAATCCGAACCCGTAATCGGTTTGATCCTTTTCCGGTAGCCTCCCTTGAGGAGAAAAAGGTCATTGGCTACACCCGAGCCAAACAATACGAAATAACACACAAATGTATTTGAATTCCATATGAAATAATTATTATTTGCCAATTAACCGATGGTTTATCCGGTTAACCACCTGTTTAAACAGTTCTTTTAATTTTTAAAAAAATTACAATAAAATAAAATAAAAATAAAATTATGTACATATAATATTCACCAAATATTTGGCTCAAATATTATATTTGGCCCTTTGTAATTTGTGTGGTTTGGGCTCCCACACACCTTTGCCGGCATATGAATGTCAATGTTTACAAAAAAAAATATGACACTACCGAAATTAAATTATCACGCTATTATGGATGATATCCTTTTATTAGATGTAGAGAATTGTACTATATATATAAAATTATGTACATAGTCTTTTAGAACAATGTATATAATATTTAGTAATATGGAGTACAATTTAATCCCAATTTTCAGCAGAAATTGTCTTTAACTAAAAAATCCTAATCAAACAAAAAAAAAATCACAATTAAGTTTTTCTTCAAATTTAGATCATTGTATTGACAGAAACACTTATGCATACCTTCAATATATATATAATTTAATCCAATTAATATGAAGCAAATAAAATATTTAATTCAAAAATATCTTAATCTATATAATAAATTCTGAATACTTTTTGGCATGTGTAGACTGTATTGCCCTTATTAAATATACTCCATCCTTTTTTAATTTTAAGGGTTAATGTAATTATGCGTTGGGTTTCTACGTAATCGCTGATTAATCATCAAAAAATGTAAAGTCATCCAGATTAATTACACGTCAGCGCTGAATCATCCTACTTGCCAAGTCAATCAATCTTTTAAATGTTATACTTTTTAGGTAATAAATCTATTGATTAGTATAAGAAAATCTTGAAAAAAATCTTTTCAATATATTTGAAAAGGATATAAATTGAAAATAAATTATAATGTATTTGATATTATGATAGTTAGTTAAACCAATATATATTCTTTAATTTTTGCTCAACATATATTATTTAATTAAATATATTATATTTTTAAATATATTATATTAATTATATAAAAATTTAAGCCTGGAATATTGACCTCCATCAATATAATAAATTAAAAATTAATAAATAATAACCATAATTCAGAAATTTATCAAACTATATATACTTAATAAGAAATTAAAAATCCGTTATAAAAATATAATCATATTTCAATTTTATTTTTGGTATAAGGTTTAATTTTCAAATATAATTTTTAACATAAAAATAGTTTTAATAAACTACATAATATAAATAAAAATAATTATTGAATTTTTTTAAAAATTATAGGTATAAATATAGTTATAATTTAGAAAAACCACAATGAATTTATGTTGGCATTATTTCTCTTGATAACACAGCCTTTATAAGATTCAAGGATTTTTGAATGAGTCTTAAGCAATTCGGACTTCGTTCCAATTTTGTTTTGATTTTTTATATTCTGGAGTTCCCGAGATTAATGGCAATGAATTTGATATCTTTCTAAATTTAGGTTTCTTAATGTGTTGATTATATATAGGAAATTAGACAATATTGAATGTGTTCGAAAAAATGCCTCCATTTCATTTTTTTTAAAGTTTTGTTATTTCTTTTTCAATTTTTATCTCGATTATTTTGAGAAATCAACTAAATTTTGTCTCAGTATCTCAATTTTGACATTCTTCCGCTGTTGATTAGCTTATACTTCCTCCATTATCTTTTAAATGCACTCCTTCTACGTGTCACACAGTCCAAGACACATTTTTAAATATTAATAACGCAAATTATATATAAGTAAAAATTGTAAAAAATTAATATTATAAAACTACGTGATTAGACAAATATAACAACATCTCACTTGACTATATTTTCTCTTATATAACTATGTTAAACTTTTGATTAAAATGACTTAATGAATAGTTGATACTATAAAAATGGATCACTTAAAAGAGAACGGATGAAGTAATTTACAAGAGGGTATTGTGAATTATAATTCACGTTTTAATATGCCTACCATCCTTCCCCATTGTTCGGTGAACCCTACCCACTATAAGTGTTCGTGTATATGTGTTCTCTCTTATACATATCATATATCGAAGAAATCCATTATTCACTGGTTGTGGAATATATCATGTTCCAATCTTAATGTCACCCAAGAAACACAATTAAATAGTAGACAAGTGAGGATCCTACCGGACCATTTAGATTTCATACTGTAAAATAAATAATTAATAGTTGAGCTATAAATTGTAGATACTGTCTTATGGAAATCAATGTTGGTAGCAGACAACATGTGTAGTATATATTGTTCACTTTAACCTAATTATATTTTTGCTCACAAATTGTATCTATAAAGAACAGATCTCACTTAAAAACTAAGGACTACACATTATGCACTAGGGAGGGATGAGAAAATACATCCACAACAAGCAGCAACATGCCTAAATATTTTTTATCTTAATAAAAGATAGAATGTCTCCACAACAAACAACAACATGCCTAAATGTTTTCGATCTTAATAAAAGATAGAATATCTTCCCAACAAGCAGCAACATGCCTAAGGGTTTTCAATCTTAATAAGATAAAATGATATCTTTTGTGAACACTCTGATTGTACAATACATCATACACTTATTCTTATATATTTCAACCACCTGAACTGCAATTTCATATGTAATGTCGTTGCATATTTGATTTGAGATATTGAAGAGATCATTTAGAGCCCTATAGTTGTTCCATTCATAATTTTATTGACCACGAGAAAATAAAATTAAGAGGAATACATATTTTTAACTTCAAAGGGAATCGCTTTCATTATTTGATGTGCAATGATTATTGATTTCCCCTTGTGGCTTTTTATCTTGGAGCTATGTTGAATTGAAATAAAATGTATAATTATATTTTGGTATTTAAAAAGAACTCTCATCCATACATATTTATTTAGATCTCATCCTTCTTATTTTTATACTTCCTCTGTCTCATTATAATCGCTACGGACCCACCTGACACGTATGCAGATATACATTTTTAACAATTAATAACTTAAATTGTGTATAATAAAAAATTATAAAAATTTGATATTCTAAAACTAAAAGACTAGACGAATCTAACAAGATCTCACTTGACTATGTTTTTTGTTACATAACTATGACAAAAATACGAATCAAACTTAAACAGTAAATAGTGTCAAAAAGTCAAACGTGACAATCTAAATGAGACGGAGATAGTATATGTTACTTGAAACTGTAGAACTACATCCACCAGTGTTCCTCTAGCCTTATCTTATATATATATATATATATATATATTTTTTACATCTAATAAATATATTAAAATGTTTGAACTCTGGTATAATATTAACGGGTGCACATAAACACTTTTATTTATAACAATGCCACAAAAATTCTTGATTTTGTTTACCTAAAAAGTTACGAACAAACTACCATGCGTAGCGGGCAAAAAATCCTAGTGAAACAAATTAATTATATTACATTGTATAAATTACATAATACAATGCACAATATGTTTTACTCCCTAAATAAAGATAAATTGCTAAAACATCAAGATTTTTTTAAAAAAAAATATAAATATTTTTTCTCAAATAATTTTTACATTAATTTTAATTAAATTATAATTTAATTAAAAAATTATTATTGAGTGCATATTCATGAGCTTTTTTGGACTAACAATGAGACTATTTGTTTAGTGAGCTTTCTCAAAATTATTTTTTAAAGGCCCAATAGGATTATAATAGGAAATTTAATGTAGCTACTGTTCATAGCATCAAAAACTTTAATATATTATAGATTTATTACACCTCAATCGGTGAGGATATTATTTGTTAGTAGTCAACAAGTTAGGAAACACTTCTCACTTTTCTATATATCCAATTTATTACCCTTTTTAAATAAGAGTATTGGGGGAAATAAATATTTTGAGAAGTTGAAATTTTTATGGGAATAATATAAATGCCAAAAAAATAATAGAATATTTTTATTTAATTTGGATAGAATATTTTTATTTAATTTGGTGTGTGATAGGGGATGAGGACTTGACTTAGTGCTTAAATCTCATGAGGGTTTGATTCCTCACCCGACAACTCATCCATTCCCATTTGTCTTTGTAATTTGTGTGATATGCACTTCCATTACTCATTTTCTAATCTGTATAGACTGTTCAACAAAAGAAAACAAAAGAAAAAAAAAATTAATTTGGTGTGTGATAGTTAGTATGGAGATGAGCTAGGTTTTGTGGGGTGGTGGAAAAATAGGCTGAAAAGTGGGTGAGTTTAGGACTATATTATTTTAAAGTATATAATAAATAACAAATAATAAATAAATGTGTATAGTAAATAATAAATAATTTATAATATATAATTTAAAGTATATAAGAAATTATAAATAATTCATATTCTTAAATTATATGAATAAGCCAATCGAATAAAATATTAATTGACTATATATTAGAATAGTATTTTTGTATATATCCCAAATAGAGAGTTTAAAAAAACGATAATGATCATTACCAATACATTTTCAAAATATAGATAAACACAATATATACTTCAAAATTCTTATTTTCAATAATTTTACCCCTCCGTCCAAATGTATTAAAATTTTTGAACACACAGTTAAATGCATTTATTTAACGGTTAATATCTTAAAATATAAGGAAATAAAAATTATAAAAAAAATACATTCTAAAACTATGCGAAAAGACGAATCCAACAAGATCCCATTTGAATATATTTTTATATATCTGCAACAAAAATTTAAATTAAACATGCATAATTAACAGTGTAAAATTCCAAATGGGACGTTTCAAATGGGACGGAGAGAATAATTAACAATCCTCTACTGAAATTCTAATGCCAAAATTCAAAACCTTTGCTTAAACTGTCATAACTCCCCGTGGCGAAACCATGAATCTCAATAAGAGAGGGCCGGTTTTATTAAAAAAGAATTTACAAAAAAAAACCCAAAACCAAATGAAAATTATTTTAAAATATTGTTCAAATTACTTTAAACTTCATCTATTTTTTATTTGATATGGACCCACTCAGCATGTAGTCCAATGCATATGTTAAACCATTAATAATTCAAGTTCGGTACAAGTAAAAATTCTAAAAGTTTGATATTTAAAAACTGAACGATGAGACAAATCTAACAAGATTTCATTTGACTATATTTTAACTTATATAACTATGATAAAACTTTAAGTCAAAGTATGTATGTGAATAGTGCACTAAACCCCAATGAGGCAAAAAAGAAAAAAAGAAAAAGGGAGGGAGTACAAAATAAAAATACGAGCCTAACATCCAATTACAGGAGAACATCTAGTACTAGTGGAGAAAGAAGAGGTATAAGTGGAGTATAGATCAAGTTTTAATTCAATATAAATGTGCCAATAACTACATTGGATATAAATAATTTATACACTTCTTAAAATTTAAAAGAATAAAATAATTAAGGGAGAACCATTCCATACTACTACAACATTTTTTTTTTTGTGTGTGGAGTCGAAGCCGGAAAAGAAGTATCGAAAATAAAAAGTGAAAACAAGCAACAAAAATTAAAAACCAAGGGGCAGCTAAATCCTGGGGAAGCCCACGCCGGACACGCCCGCTGTCAAATCTCCAGTCATAAAGTTTGGAGGGAAGGCCCAGGTAGTATAGAAGTCAACAATGGAAGCGCCATGCTTTGCAAGGGTGTCAGCCATGCGGTTGCCTTCACGACAAACATGGTGGATGATGCACTCCTCAAAGTGTAGACGTCGAGGCTCAATCCGAAGAAGAAGACCCGCCCACGGATGGAAAGAAATCCGGGAATCCAAGCCAATGGAGGTCATGGAGTCAGAGTAGCAAGTGACACGACGGATGCCCAGATTTGCCACGTAGTCGAGGCCAGTGGCCAATGCATATAATTTAGCAGAATGATTAGAGTTATGACCAAGAAAGCCGCAACCCCCACCAAGCCAATGCCCTTCATCGTTGCGAACCACAAAGCCAAAGCCAGACGACTAGGATTCCCAAGAGAGCTCACAACAACGTGAATGATAGTGTCATGAGCTCCCTTTCCATTCCATTGGATTAGCCTTGTGGTACCAGTGGGCGGTCTCAGAGACATTGGGATTCCCTCAAGGTTCTTAGCAAGATGTCCTATCTCTATACTAAGAAACCACACGTGTTATGCTTATCTCGGAAAATTCGAGCTTTGCGCTCATGCCATATAACCCACAAGGCAGCCACAAACTTGGGGCCATAAGATAAGAGGAAGCCATGCTGTTAAGGAAATACCTTATCTCATCCTTGGGTATGCTGGCACAATAAGTAGGGACAAATATGTGGATGGCACACCAAAGGGAGGAACCCAAGGACAGTCAAATAGGCAATGGGACCAATTTTCTATATCGATACCACACAATGAGCATAGAGGGGAAGTGGCCAATCTACGATGATGTCTAACTCCATTCACTGGCAACGAGCCTTGGGAGATCAGCCAAAGTAGAAGACGGATCTTTTCGGGGTAAGTAGCCTTCCATAACATTTCCAGCCCATGCCCAAAGCCATCTCCTTAATGAGAAAATTATAAGCTGCAGCCATGGAATAGCAGCCATATAGGTTCTCCTTCCAAACACAGAGATCCA